>CM067305.1:66238998-66261498 GCA_034231615.1 Meghimatium bilineatum | reverse complement strand
CTAGATATCTCTTATAGCAAAACAAATGCCCTACTAGATATCTCTTATAGCAAAACAAAGGCCCTACTAGATATCTCTTATAGCAAAACAAAGGCCCTACTAGATATCTCTTATAGCAAGACAAAAGTACCACTAGATCTTTCTTATAGTAAGAGCGTTCTACTTAGACAAGTTGGACTATAACTAAAACTAGGGGTATGATTTGTAAACAACAAAAAAACATACACATTACAAAATATTTTCAACGTTACAACCAAAAAGGTCGTTATCAAGATACGCACAAAAATCAAAATACGTCGAATAGAAATGATCACAACACACGAACGTGTCCAACCGATACATGGAAGTGAGTTTCCTTGAAGGACAGGAAGGATATACAAACGTAAATATTGGTGGAAACGAAACGAATAAAAATATCACGTAATTGACGGAACAAAATGAATAAAGACAAAGATCACACCAACCGAATGACCTGAATATCAAGAACACTATGATGGCCATCACCGAAAAAGCGTGTGGCAACATGAGTAGGTGTTCTATGCTTGATGGCATGAAGATGTTTACAGAAGCGGTCGCTCAATCTTAAACCGGTTTCCCCGATGTACTGCTTGACGCAGCTTGTATAAATGATTACGTAAATAACGTTACGGGATTCACATGTAAAGACCTCATTGATGGAGAAAGTGGCATTGGGAAATGAAATATAGCGCATCTGAACTACATAATGACATGTATAGCAATGGCCACGTGAGCAACGAACAGTGCCAAAATGGTCGGGAACAGAAGACTTAAGGTGGCTGTGGATACAGTTGTCCCTTCAGTATTGTGTCGCGCTATAGGCGACCAGATTGAAATCCTGGAAAACGGCACGTGTGTCAGGATCAGACTGGAGAAGGGAACAATATTTAAGCATGATATGTTGGACAGAAGAGTTATGGGGACGAAAGATAAGAACAAATTTAACTCTATTAGAAGAGGAGACACTAGATCGCTCTTATAGTAGGACACAGGCACCCCTAGATCTCTCTTATAGCAGGACAAAGGTACCACTAGATTTCGCTTATAGCAAGACAAAGGTACCACTAGATTTCGCTTATAGCAAGACAAAGGTACCACTAGATCTCTCTTATGGCAAGACAAAGGCACCACTAGCTCTCTCTTATAGTATGACAGGTCAAAATAGTAATCTTTCTTGTAGCAGGACAATGGTCCTGAATATATATATACATATATGGCAGCAGGACGTTGGTCCTACTAGATTTCTCTGAAAGTAGGACACATTTTCTATTAGATTTCTCTGGTATTAGGACGATGGTTCTGGATTTCTTTCGTAGTAAAACAAAGGTCCTACTAGGTTTACATGGCAGCAGGAAAGAGGTCTTATTAGATTTATCTGATAGTAGGACATGTTCTAATAAATTTCTCCGGTAGCAGAACAAAGGTCCTCCTAAAATTCTCTGGCAGTAGGACAAAGGTCTCACTAAATTTCTCTGATAGTAAGACTTGTCTCACTAGATTTCTCTGATAGTAAGACTTGTCTCACTAGATTCCTCTGATAGTAAGACTTGTCTCACTAGATTCCTCTGATAGTAAGACTTGTCTGGCTAGATTTCTCTGATAGTAAGACTTGTCTGACTAGATTCCTCTGTTAGTAAGATTTGTCTGGCTAGATTCCTCTGATACTATAGTAAGACGTGTCTGACTATATTTCCAAAGAATGTACAACAGAGAATGAAAATGCACTGTGTCGCCGTTTTGTTTGCGCCAATGGTATGAAATAGCTGTCCACGGCAGCGATTTGTGATTAGGAACATTCACAACTGCATAAGGATCGTTCCCATAAATATTCATCGTCCAATTCTATCAGCCATCTAATTATTAGGTCATCCATCTAACTATTAAGTCATCCATCTAGATATTAGATAATCCATCTAGATATTACATAATCCATCTAGATATTAGATCATCCATCTAGATATTACATAATCCATCTAGATATTACATAATCCATCTAGATATTAGGTCATCCATATAGCATCTAATTATTAGGTCATCCACATAGCATCTGATTATATAATTATTTCAGCGATTATATAAACCTGTGATTTACGTAAGTACAATTGTTGTTACGTTTCACGCAGTTACCTTGTATTGATTGTCGTACCAATGTCACAGGATAAACAGCATACCTAATGCTTAATCGTTAGATGACTGGCATACTAGTTAGATGGCTGACCACGTAGTCAGAAGGATGGCCTAATAGTTAGATGGATGATCTAATGCTTAGATGGATGAACTAATAATTAGATGCTATTTGGATGACCTAAAGATCAGATGGATGATTTAATAGTTAGATGAATGACATAAAAATACGACGAATAGAAAAATTATCACAACAAACAAACATATCCAACGGAAATATTTTTTATTCTATTTGTTCCGTTATTTACTCTACTTTTTACTCGTTTCGTTTCCATATATGTTTACGTTTTTATGCACTTTCTGACCTTCCGGCATCTCATTTCCATATTTCCGTTGGATACGTTTGTGTGTCGTAATAATTTCCATTCGTCGTATTTTGATGTTTTGTGCATTTCTTGATAAAAATCTTTTGGTTGAAACGTTGAATATGATTTGTGTATTGTAATTTGTATGTTTTCTTGTGTGCACATCATTACCCACTTGTTTTAATTATAGTATGTCATGTCTGATTGAAGCGATTATATAAACCTGTGTTTTACGTAAGTACAAAGTTACATTCGGTATTTACTAGAAGCAGGGTTGACAGTGCACCGTTATCTTGCGCACAGACTGTCATATTATCAAGAAGCTGACAATGCATGGTTGTGAATTTTTTAGAAATACAAATTTGTCAATGATCTCACATAGTCCTTCATGATTTACAGCGTCGAATGCCTTAGTTAGGCCGACAAATGTGGTATAGAGACCTATGTTCTGTTCGCGATACTTTTTCTACAGTTGTCTGACAGTGAATATCATGCCAACCGTACCTGTGCCCTGTCGGAAGTCACATTAGCTCTCTGGGAGGAGACCATTCTGAGAATTCTCTTGCATGCATGCAGTCTCTTTAACATGACCCTAGCCAGAATATCTTGCCTGTTATAGAGAGCAGGGATAGCCTCCAGAATATCTTGCCTGTTATAGAGAGCAGGGATAGCCTCCAGAATATCTTGCCTGTTATAGAGAGCAGGGATAGCCTCCAGAATATCTTGCCTGTTATAGAGAGCAGGGATAGCCTCCAGAATATCTTGCCTGTTATAGAGAGCAGGGATAGCCTCCAGAATATCTTGCCTGTTATAGAGAGCAGGGATAGCCTCCAGAATATCTTGCCTGTTATAGAGAGCAGGGATAGCCTCCAGAATATCTTGCCTGTTATAGAGAGCAGGGATAGCCTCCAGAATATCTTGCCTGTTATAGAGAGCAGGGATAGCCTCCAGAATATCTTGCCTGTTATAGAGAGCAGGGATAGCCTCCAGAATATCTTGCCTGTTATAGAGAGCAGGGATAGCCTCCAGAATATCTTGCCTGTTATAGAGAGCAGGGATAGCCTCCAGAATATCTTGCCTGTTATAGAGAGCAGGGATAGCCTCCAGAATATCTTGCCTGTTATAGAGAGCAGGGATAGCCTCCAGAATATCTTGCCTGTTATAGAGAGCAGGGATAGCCTCCAGAATATCTTGCCTGTTATAGAGAGCAGGGATAGCCTCCAGAATATCTTGCCTGTTATAGAGAGCAGGGATAGCCTCCAGAATATCTTGCCTGTTATAGAGAGCAGGGATAGCCTCCAGAATATCTTGCCTGTTATAGAGAGCAGGGATAGCCTCCAGAATATCTTGCCTGTTATAGAGAGCAGGGATAGCCTCCAGAATATCTTGCCTGTTATAGAGAGCAGGGATAGCCTCCAGAATATCTTGCCTGTTATAGAGAGCAGGGATAGCCTCCAGAATATCTTGCCTGTTATAGAGAGCAGGGATAGCCTCCAGAATATCTTGCCTGTTATAGAGAGCAGGGATAGCCTCCAGAATATCTTGCCTGTTATAGAGAGCAGGGATAGCCTCCAGAATATCTTGCCTGTTATAGAGAGCAGGGATAGCCTCCAGAATATCTTGCCTGTTATAGAGAGCAGGGATAGCCTCCAGAATATCTTGCCTGTTATAGAGAGCAGGGATAGCCTCCAGAATATCTTGCCTGTTATAGAGAGCAGGGATAGCCTCCAGAATATCGTGCCTGTTATAGAGAGCAGGGATAGCCTCCAGAATATCTTGCCTGTTATAGAGAGCAGGGATAGCCTCCAGAATATCTTGCCTGTTATAGAGAGCAGGGATAGCCTCCAGAATATCTTGCCTGTTATAGAGAGCAGGGATAGCCTCCAGAATATCTTGCCTGTTATAGAGAGCAGGGATAGCCTCCAGAATATCTTGCCTGTTATAGAGAGCAGGGATAGCCTCCAGAATATCTTGCCTGTTATAGAGAGCAGGGATAGCCTCCAGAATATCTTGCCTGTTATAGAGAGCAGGGATAGCCTCCAGAATATCTTGCCTGTTATAGAGAGCAGGGATAGCCTCCAGAATATCTTGCCTGTTATAGAGAGCAGGGATAGCCTCCAGAATATCTTGCCTGTTATAGAGAGCAGGGATAGCCTCCAGAATATCGTGCCTGTTATAGAGAGCAGGGATAGCCTCCAGAATATCTTGCCTGTTATAGAGAGCAGGGATAGCCTCCAGAATATCTTGCCTGTTACAGAGAGCAGGGATAGCCTCCAGAATATCTTGCCTGTTATAGAGAGCAGGGATAGCCTCCAGAATATCTTGCCTGTTATAGAGAGCAGGGATAGCCTCCAGAATATCTTGCCTGTTATAGAGAGCAGGGATAGCCTCCAGAATATCTTGCCTGTTATAGAGAGCAGGGATAGCCTCCAGAATATCTTGCCTGTTATAGAAAGCAGGGATAGCCTCCAGAATATCTTGCCTGTTATAGAGAGCAGGGATAGCCTCAGTGATTATTGCAAGATAGGTCATTTCCCTTTCTCTTGTGAAGACGTACAATGGAAGCATTCTTAAAGTTTTGTAGTATCACTTCCACGTTCCACATTGTCTGGAAGAGTTCTGCTAGTTTAGTAGTCATAACAAACTTATGCAGGGATAGATTGCGGACCTGACACTTTTCCTACATACAAATTTGAGATTGCTTTCTCCACGTCCTCAATGCAAGGGGGCTCCGATAATGAATGAGTGCTTGGTGTTTAGTGACGTGCACAATCGTTTCCTTGTTGATGTTGGAAGGGAAGATTAGTACATTTTCAAAATGTTCAGCCCATCGTTTTTTTCTAGTCATCATTTTTCTAGTTTTCTCTATTTTTTTCTAGTCATCATATAACATGTCTTTCTGTTCATCGGGGATCGCCATAGTCGGGGCATGTACGATAACGAATGTTGCAAGCCGCTTTTTAGATAGTGGAAGGCTAACCTTCGTCAGCCGGTCGCTAATGCTCTTTGGAGGTCCAGCCATTTTTATGACTATGCTAGATTTAATTGCAAAGTCAACTTCAGCTTCGCGTTTCACTTCTTTATTCTTTTTGTGCATATCTAGAAGAAAGCATATCAAGCGTTCTGTTCCACAAGTTGATCTGCTTCAGACAGTCATATCATGCTGAGGGAAGCCATGTCAATATTGTACCTTGTTAGCTCTTTCGCTACAAGTGCGCCGTGTGACCACCACTCTGCATAGTATGATGCGCACACTCTATGCGTCAATTGCGAGTGGACATTAATTTTTCTTGTTTTCTTGTAGTTTTTACCGCTAAGTAGGGATCATCAGCCGCGGTATACTGGCCTGGGTGATGGTGAATCAGGCAATGTTTCAGACTCCAGAAGTACCCCAGTGTCACTGGAGAATGACCACACGTTCTAAACCGCCGCATTCAGACTTTACATGATGGACAGGACATGGGTTCATACATTGATCCGCCTTCACTGATTTTAAAGGCCGAAGTGGTTTTGGAGGTGTGGTGGCTGTTGCATGCGGACAGCGATTATTATCCACTAGTGAAGTCTAGACAGAAGAATAGTTGATGGAGGAAGAGTTGGGGGGGGGGGTATTAACACGTGAAGACGCACCTGCTCTATCACTTTGATCACTATGGCCGTTAAACATGACTTGTTGTTTCTCCGCCCCCGCCACAGTTTTCTGACTGAACACTTGTGGTACTGTGCTCATGTGACTGAAGACTTGTGGTACTGTGCTCATGTGACTGAACACTTGTGATACTGTGCTCATGTGACTGAACACTTGTGGTACTGTGATCATGTGACTGAACACTTGTGGTACTGTGCTCATGTGACTGAAGACTTGTGGTACTGTGATCATGTGACTGAACACTTGTGGTACTGCGCTCATGTGACTGAACACTTGTGGTACTGTGCTCATGTGACTGAACACTTGTGGTACTGTGCTCATGTGACTGAAGACTTGTGGTACTGTGATCATGTGACTGAACACTTGTGGTACTGTGCTCATGTGACTGAACACTTGTGGTACTGTGCTCATGTGACTGAACACTTGTGGTACTGTGCTCATGTGACTGAAGACTTGTGGTACTGTGCTCATGTGACTGAAGACTTGTGGTACTGTGATCATGTGACTGAACACTTGTGGTACTGTGCTCATGTGACTGAACACTTGTGGTACTATGCTCATGTGACTGAACACTTGTGGTACTGTGCTCATGTGACTGAACACTTGTGGTACTGTGATCATGTGACTGAACACTTGTGGTACTGTGCTCATGTGACTGAAGACTTGTGGTACTGTGATCATGTGACTGAACACTTGTGGTACTGTGCTCATGTGACTGAACACTTGTGGTACTGTGCTCATGTGACTGAAGACTTGTGGTACTGTGCTCATGTGACTGAACACTTGTGGTACTGTGCTCATGTGACTGAAGACTTGTGGTACTGCGCTCATGTGACTGAACACTTGTGGTACTGCGCTCATGTGACTGAAGACTTGTGGTACTGCGCTCATGTGACTGAAGACTTGTGGTACTGCGCTCATGTGACTGAACACTTGTGGTACTGCGCTCATGTGACTGAAGACTTGTGGTACTGCGCTCATTTGACTGAAGACTTGTGGTACTTTGCTCATTTTACTGAAGACTTGTGGTACTGCGCTCATGTGACTGAAGACTTGTGGTACTTTGCTCAAATGATAAGACACGTTTTGATTGAGAATATACACACTGAAACTACTGACTACGATCCCATATTGTTTTTACTCGTAAAACACAACGGGGCTTTTTTAAACGAAGTTAGCTCTCCATTTTTCTAGTGCAATGACTAGAATTAGAAACGATAACATCAGAAATATAACTAAAACAATACCAGTATTAGAACTCATCAAAAGACAACATATCAAATGGTTTTCACACGTGATCAGACTACCAACAGACATCATGTCACAAAAGGTTATGATACACAGACTATAAAGCTAGAGGCAAACCATGTAAAAGATGGATCACAGAAATCAAAGAAGCAACAGGAATAAGCTTACACATAGCACACAAGAAGGCCATCTCCAGAGAACTCTACCACCCCTGACGCCGCAAGGCAAACAAGGGACACAGCGTAAAGATAGATAGATATACAGATAGATATATAGATATGTAGGTAGGTAGGTAGGTAGATAGATATATATATATATAGATAGATAGATAGATAGATAGATAGATAGATAGATAGATAGATAGATAGATAGATAGATAGATAGATAGATAGAACATGCGTATTGGTTCTAACTTGACTAGATGACATTGTGAACATGAGTATGGGTCCTAACTTGACTGGGTGACAACAATTTTATAATAGCTACCGGGCCTAACTTAACTGGGAGACAATCATTTAATAATAGCTATCGGGCCTAACAACCGCGTGACATTGTGAACATGAGTATCGGGCTTAGCTTCACCGGGTGACATCGTGAACACGAGTATCGGGCTTAGCTTCACCGGCTGACATTATGAACATGAGTATTGGGCTTAGCTTCACCGGGTGACATTGTGAACATGAGTATCGGGCTTAGCTTCACCGGTTGACATTGTGAACATGAGTATCGGGCTTAGCTTCACCGGGTGACATTGTGAACATGAGTATCGGGCTTAGCTTCACCGGGTGACATTGTGAACATGAGTATCGGGCTTAGCTTCACCGGGTGACATTGTGAACATGAGTATCGGGCTTAGCTTCACCGGGTGACATTGTGAACATGAGTATCGGGCTTAGCTTCACCGGGTGACATTGTGAACATGAGTATCGGGCTTAGCTTCACCGGATGACATTGTGAACACGAGTATCGGGCTTAGCTTCACCGGGTGACATCGTGAATACGAGTATCGGGCTTAGCTTCACCGGGTGACATCGTGAACACGAGTATCGGGCTTAGCTTCACCGGGTGACATCGTGAAGACGAATATTAAAGAATACATAATAATGCACCACACGAGATTTGGCGCTCTCATGGCACCTATTCTCTTCGCAGCTGGAGTCAGCACGTATTCCTTCTTCGAATACTTCGTTTCGCTAGAAATATATTCTTGTTCTTCTTCTTCTGCGTTCGTTCTCAAACTCCTGCAGATTAGCAGGATGTAGTCCGGAGAACGGAGTGCGTTGTGTCATAGTTTACAACATTGCTGCGATATCTGCGCCTTTCGGCCTGACACATCCGACTTCAGCATGCTTTGGGTCACTGACCCTATATGGGATGGGACAACCAACTACATCCCATAACCTCCTTAATCGCCTTTTACAACATGCGTGGAAGGTAAACAGTGTTGCTATTCTTTGCGTCCCTTTTTGGGCCCCGGCAATACACGGGCGGCTAAAAAAATATATATTTCAACGTGTATATTTTCAATCAAAATATAGATGGGTCTATCTACACAGACACACTGCACAGTTATGTAAATATATCCTGGTATATCTACACAGACACACTGCACAGTTATGTAAATATATCCTGGTATATCTACACAGACACACTACACAGTTATGTAAATATATCCTGGTATATCTACACAGACACACTACACAGTTATGTAAATATATCCTGGTATATCTACACAGACACACTACACAGTTATGTAAATATAGCCTGGTCTATCTACACAGACAAACTGCACAGTTATGTAAATATATCCTGGTATATCTACACAGACACACTGCACAGTTATGTAAATATAGCCTGGTCTATCTACACAGACACACTGCACAGTTATGTAAATATAGCCTGGTCTATCTACACAGACACACTGCACGTTATGTAAATTCCGTGTGAAGTGATACAGCTACACATTAGTAGTTGCCAGGCATCATAACTACAATGGTCGATTAGGCCGACCTGTAAACATATATAGAACGTAAACATACACTAGGCAATTTGAGATTGGGACATGCTGAAATTAATACAAAAAATTGAATTATTTATGATTTATTATTCAAGATAGAATAAATAATACAGGAAACGGGATTTGTACATGGTCCGTGTTTCGTTACTGATATAGTCATTTCTTAGTCCTTCTTATCTGGTGACGTTTTAGTTTTCCTTAAACAACTCATTTCACACAATATGTTTCCTTTCGCTAGTTGTGTTATACGTGTGTTACACGGAGTTCAACAATAAATAAACATCTGATATTGTGTCTTGAATGTAGGCGACTTACATGCATCGGCTACTAGGGTTCTCAGTGATGACATACAGTGAAGATGGAAACTTAACCAATTATTTCCATGATGATGCAACAGAAATCAAAGTAGCATACACTATAATGTTGTCTTCTCGAGAACCTGTTGAATCTATTCTTGTGAAGGGGTCGACTCAAAGGGACTGGAAAGAGCGTTTCATGGCATTTTGTGAACTGGAGGCTTATGGTGGTAAGTTGGAACAACTCTGTGTGTGAAACTACAAAAATATGATTGTAAGTTTCTGTAGAACGACACGTATATGATTGTAAGTTATTATCATGTGTGTGTGCTAAAGTTATGATTGTAAGTTATTATCATGTGTGTGCGTGCTAGAAGTTATGATTGTAAGTTATTAGAACTTTGTGTGATATAAGTATATGATTTAAAGTTATTAGAACTTTGTGGCATATAAGTAAATTAATGCAAGTTATTAGAACTTTGTGTGACATAAGTAAATTAATGTAAGTTATTAGAAATTTGTATGTTGTTATATGTTAGTAAATCTTTAGAACTGAGTGTTTATTGAAGTACATGATTGTAAGTTACAATATTGCTGCGTGGACTAGAACTATACGCCTGTAAGTTACAATATAAAGTCACAGTATTGGCACGCTAGTATTTCCTCCAAAGCCAGTACGCTTAGTTTTCACTCACCTGTGACGCCGCTTATTTTTCACTCACCTGTGACGACGTTTAGTTTTCACTCACCTGTCACGCTGCTTATTTTTCATTCACCTCACACGCCGCTTAGTTTTCATTCACCTGACACGCCGCGTAGTTTTCACTCACCTGTCACGCCGCTTAGTTTTCACTCACCTGACACGCCGCTTAGTTTTCACTCACCTGTCACGCCGCTTAGTTTTCACTCACCTGTCACGCCACTTAGTTTTCACTCACCTGTAACGCCGCTTAGTTTTCACTCACCTGTCACGCCGCTTAGTTTTCACTCACCTGACACGCCGCTTAGTTTTCACTCACCTGTCACGCCGCTTAGTTTTCACTCACCTGTCACGCCGCTTAGTTTTCACTCACCTGTCACGCCGCTTAGTTTTCACTCACCTGTTACGCCGCTTAGTTTTCACTCACCTGTCACGCCGGGTAGTTTTTACTCACCTGTCACGCCGCTTAGTTTTCACTCACCTGACACGCCGCTTAGTTTTCACTCACCTGTCACGCCGCTTAGATTTCACTCACCTGTCACGCCGCTTAGTTTTCACTCACCTGTCACGCCGCTTAGATTTCACTCACCTGTCATGCCGCTTAGTTTTAACTCACCTGTCACGCACGATATTCCAAAGAAATGTTTCTTTATTCTTGGCGGACGGTGTTTATTTTAGCGGACAGACGGACATTAGATGCTTGTCACCGGAAATTTGCTAAAATAACATCATATCGCACGCAGGGGAGTTGTCTACACTCATTAAGTGAAGTTCCCTGGGAAGATAGTAATTGCAATTATACGCCGCCTATGACGGCAAACACCGATTACTGACAATAGAGAAGTTCGTACTTGCTCGTAATCAGTACAAATAAGATATAAAATGAAGATGATACATTAGACATTGGTTATTAGACAATGAAATATCATTTCGTATTATTTACATATCTTAGCTGTCGCCAACATCTGTATTAGTCTTGACATGCCATTATGTGACTTTTGTAATGAAAATACTGTGCAAAATTGCATTAGATATCGCGAACATCTGTATTATATTTTATGTGCTATATATTTTCTGGACAAGAGATAAACAACTAGTCAGTCAGGGCTGAGTCCCTAGTTCGAAATCGAACAGAGTTAGTAGAAAACTAGTCGGAGTGCGATCCGAGTGAGTAGTTGGTTCGTGAATCAAGTCTTGATAGAGTTGCATGATTGTTAGTTGAAGCTGACAAACCTTCTCGGAATAAGAATCAGACGTGCGTCACCTAGTACAGTCAGAGAATTGCGGTCTTAGTAACGGTCAGTCCGGAAACACTAAGAGTCTGGACACCCGGTTCAGGAAACTTTTGAGAGGGACCTAGAAGTTGGAAGGAACTCGAGTAGAGCTCGAGGAAACTTGTTAAATACACCTAGGAACAACAATCGCAAACTAGGAACTTGAAAGGTTCGAGGAAAATAAACCAAATTCCCTAATAGAGATCACAAGACGTGGATGAGGATAGAATGGAACTTAGAATAGCTAGAAAGAACGGTATTCAAGAAAAGGTGAGATTAGTAGTAGAGTAGGGAGATTATATATAGCCTACATTAAACTTATATTATACTGTGTGCCTAATTCTTGGATGTGCTAGAGTTAGTTTGTGAATACCTTGACATTGTATATTTTATATCGATGATCTGTTGTGCGTCATGGAGATAATACATACATCAGGAGTTGATGCTGAATTATACCGTTGGCTTGATGTTTATAATAAACGATAGTATATGTCTTCGATAAAAAGTGCCTATGTACATACTGTTGCCAGAAGGAGACCCACAGGAATAAACCTGGACACAGATGCCAGAGAGTCTTGATTTGGACACCACTATCCCAGAAATCCTATCATCACAATCGTGACATCCGCCACTCTGTTCATACACGGTTGAATCCTAACCGTCACGCTAAAGTGACGACACTAGCATAGTGGCTATATTCAACACGTCACAATACTTGGTGACGCTTTGCTGGTAGCCCCAAAACGCTGCTCTGTCACAATGTTTTCGTGGACACGAATTATAAGATTTTGTGTTGCTATATTTTTAGCCAGTTGTAACAACATGTTGATGCTTATATTATATGACTGTATACAAATACTTATGTAATTTGATTATATATATATATATATATATATATATATATATATATATATATATATATATATATATATATATATATATACTTGTTCTTACAGCATGTCGAAATACTTGTCCCATGTAGAAATACTGACATCGAAATACGAATCTGACATCTGCGTATAGAAATACTAGATCATGTGAACATATAGGGAGATATCTTATTTCACATTCTATTTGATCAATTTCATGATATTATTATCTATAAAATAATTTTGTTGTTTTATCTTGTAGAGATTCTTTGCCCTGACACGTTGTATGGACTCGAATGCAGAAATGACTGTACTTGTAATGTAAATAGAAACGAGATATGTGAAACGATATCTGGTAAATGTGGATATGGATGCAATATTGGATTGTATGGCTACAACTGTTCACATATCTGCAATGACAAATGTCTCAATGGAATATGCTTGCAAAATTATGGTCACTGCCTGGATTGCAATCCGGGTTACCGTGGAAAATTTTGTTCAAAAGGTGAGGACATTATGTGATTTTATAGTGGTTAATTTTCACAGCTGTGATATATTATTTAAACATTGTTCTAAATTTTATCGTGAGCTTACAGAGGACGGAGGTGTCTGACTATTGACGTAACGACTAATCGATGCATTTCCATTCTCTGGACTTCTTCCTTCAGGGAAACTGGTAGAACTATTGTTCTGCTACAAGAGAGATCCAGCGGGAGTTTGAGAATGTGGTCCTGCTCCAAGAGAGATCCAGCGGCAGTTTGAGAATGTGGTCCTGCTACAAGAGAGATCCAGCGGGAGTTTGAGAATGTGGTCCTGCTACAAGAGAGATCCAGCGGGAGTTTGAGAATGAACACTGAAGTAAATGGAGATCGTGTATAAAATACTACATCAATGATAATCAAGTTTCATCTCCGCAACGAAGGTTGTCTGCCAAGGACCTCCAACATACCTTAGCAACGTCTTCAGCACAGCACGGTGTCATCTCGTTTAATATATCAAAATACTTCATCACGGTGTCATCTCGTTTCACATATCGAAATTCCTGAGCACGTGTCATCATGTTTCATATATATTAAATACTTCACTTGTTTCACTTTGATTTCATTTAATACATATATTTGCTTGCACAGTTTTATCAGAACGTTTTTCTTTGTTTGTATTTTGTTTTTCATTTCGATGAAGTTTTCCATAATCTTCTCTATATCAATATGTCAAAGAATCAATTTTGCATTCTAGGTGTATGCTTATTGTCCATGATTCTGAGATATAGTCTACATCAATGTAGAATTGATACAGCAACATATGTATCTGAAATGTATCACACTATTACATAAATGATTCTACTAATTATATCGAATCTGATTCTTGCTATCAATTCTCGGAAACAAATTTCAACAAGCAAATTAAATGATCATCATACATCATGTATTGTGTAAATCTATGAATTTTATGTATATTTATACCCGACACATACACTCACATGAACTATCAGACACAAACACTCACATGAATTATAAGACATAAACACTCACATGAAATATCACACATAAACACTCACATGAACTATCAGAAATAAACACTCACATGAACTATCAGACACAAACACTCACATGAACTATCAGACACAAACACTCACATGAACTATCAGACACAAACACTCACATGAACTATCAGAAATAAACACTCACATGAACTATAAGAAATAAACACTCACATGAACTATCAGAAATAAACACTCACATGAACTATCAGAAATAAACACTCACATGAACTATCAGACACAAACACTCACATGAACTATCAGAAATAAACACTCACATGAACTATCAGAAATAAACACTCACATGAACTATCAGAAATAAACACTCACATGAACTATCAGAAATAAACACTCACATGAACTATCAGAAATAAACACTCACATGAACTATCAGAAATAAACACTCACATGAACTATCAGACACAAACACTCACATGAACTATCACACATAAACACTCACATGAACTATCAGACACACACACTCACTTGAACTAGCAGACATAAACACTCACATGAACTATCAGACACACACACTCACATGAACTATCAGACACACACACTCACATGAACTATCAGACACAAACACTCACATGAACTATCAGACACAAACACTCACATGAACTATCAGACACAAACACTCACATGAACTATCAGAAATAAACACTCACATGAACTATCAGACACAAACACTCACATGAACTATCAGACACAAACACTCACATGAACTATCAGACACAAACACTCACATGAACTATCAGACACAAACACTCACATGAACTATCAGACACAAACACTCACATGAACTATCAGACACAAACACTCACATGAACTATCAGAAATAAACACTCACATGAACTATCAGAAATAAACACTCACATGAACTATCAGAAATAAACACTCACATGAACTATCAAAAATAAACACTCACATGAACTATCAGACACAAACACTCACATGAACTATCAGAAAAAAACACTCACATGAACTATCAGAAATAAACACTCACATGAACTATCAGAAATAAACACTCACATGAACTATCAGAAATAAACACTCACATGAACTATCAGACACAAACACTCACATGAACTATCAGACACAAACACTCACATGAACTATCAGACACAAACACTCACATGAACTATCAGAAATAAACACTCACATGAACTATCAGAAATAAACACTCACATGAACTATCAGACACAAACACTCACATGAACTATCAGAAATAAACACTCACATGAACTATCAGACACAAACACTCACATGAACTATCAGACACAAACACTCACATGAACTATCAGACACAAACACTCACATGAACTATCAGACACAAACACTCACATGAACTATCAGACACAAACACTCACATGAACTATCAGACACAAACACTCACATGAACTATCAGACACAAACACTCACATGAACTATCAGACACAAACACTCACATGAACTATCAGAAATAAACACTCACATGAACTATCAGACACAAACACTCACATGAACTATCAGACACAAACACTCACATGAACTATCAGACACAAACACTCACATGAACTATCAGACACAAACACTCACATGAACTATCAGACACAAACACTCACATGAACTATCAGACACAAACACTCACATGAACTATCAGAAATAAACACTCACATGAACTATCAGAAATAAACACTCACATGAACTATCAGAAATAAACACTCACATGAACTATCAGAAATAAACACTCACATGAACTATCAGACACAAACACTCACATGAACTATCAGAAAAAAACACTCACATGAACTATCAGAAATAAACACTCACATGAACTATCAGAAATAAACACTCACATGAACTATCAGAAATAAACACTCACATGAACTATCAGACACAAACACTCACATGAACTATCAGACACAAACACTCACATGAACTATCAGACACAAACACTCACATGAACTATCAGAAATAAACACTCACATGAACTATCAGAAATAAACACTCACATGAACTATCAGACACAAACACTCACATGAACTATCAGAAATAAACACTCACATGAACTATCAGACACAAACACTCACATGAACTATCAGACACAAACACTCACATGAACTATCAGACACAAACACTCACATGAACTATCAGACACAAACACTCACATGAACTATCAGACACAAACACTCACATGAACTATCAGACTCAAACACTCACATGAACTATCAGAAATAAACACTCACATGAACTATCAGAAATAAACACTCACATGAACTATCAGAAATAAACACTCACATGAACTATCAGACACAAACACTCACATGAACTATCAGAAATAAACACTCACATGAACTATCAGACACAAACACTCACATGAACTATCAGACACAAACACTCACATGAACTATCAGACACAAACACTCACATGAACTATCAGACACAAACACTCACATGAACTATCAGACACAAACACTCACATGAACTATCAGAAATAAACACTCACATGAACTATCAGACACAAACACTCACATCAACTATCAGACACAAACACTCACATGAACTATCAGAAATAAACACTCACATGAACTATCAGACACACACACTCACATGAACTAGCAGACATAAACACTCACATGAACTATCAGACACACACACTCACATGAACTAGCAGACATAAACACTCACATGAAATATCACACATAAACACTCACATGAACTATCAGACACACACACTCACATGAACTAGCAGACATAAACACGCACATGAACTATCAGAAATAAACACTCACATGAACTATCAGACACAAACACTCACATGAACTATCAGAAATAAACACTCACATGAACTATCAGACATAAACACTCACATGAACTATCAGACACACACACTCACATGAACTAGCAGACATAAACACTCACATGAACTATCAGACACACACACTCACATGAACTAGCAGACATAAACACTCACATGAAATATCACACATAAACACTCACATGAACTATCAGACACACACACTCACATGAACTATCAGACACACACACTCACATGAACTAGCAGACATAAACACTCACATGAACTATCAGACATACACACTCACATGAACTAGCAGACATAAACACTCACATGAACTATCAGACACACACACTCACATGAACTATCAGACACACACACTCACATGAACTATCAGACACACACACTCACATGAACTATCAGACACACACACTCACATGAACTATAAGGCACAAACACTCACATGAACAATAATGAATAAAGAAAACAATGTGCAATAAATGTAAAGAAATATACATCACCAAAAGTGACTGTTATAATTGAAGTAATCTAATGATAATTGACTGATTACTGCAGACACATGTAACTGCCTCTGCGACCGGACTAACAACGAACACACTTTCTTTCTTTCAGCCTGTCCGCCTGGTACGTATGGTCAACTGTGTTCAGAGAATTGTTCTGATAATTGTGCAAACCAGTGTAGTCATGAGACTGGCTACTGTAGGTGTGAAGGAAGCTACGTCGGAGCACTATGTAGAGGTTGTTAACTAAATCTCAAACGCCATCATAATCATATGTATTCAATTCACTCGCCTTTGTCTACGTTAGCACGGAGTTATGTTACTAACTATGTGAACTGTTACAACCAATTAGTATGGGCTATATGTAAACTCTTACAACCGGTTAGTATGGGCTATATGTGAACTCTTACAACCGGTTAGTATGGGCTATATGTGAACTGTTGCAACCAGTTAGTATGGGCTATATGTGAACTGTTACAGCCAATTAGTATGGGCTATATGTGAACTGTTGCAACCAGTTAGTATGGGCTATATGTGAACTGTTACAGCCAATTAGTATGGGCTATATGTGAACATTTACAGCCAATTAGTATGGGCTATATGTGAACTGTTGCAACCAGTTAGTATGGGCTATATGTGAAAATTTACAGCCAATTAGTATGGGCTATATGTGAACTCTTACAACTAGTTAGTATGGGCTATATGTGAACTCTTACAACCAGTTAGTATGGGCTATATGTGAACTGTTACAGCCCATTAGTATGGGCTATATGTGAACTGTTGCAACCAGTTAGTATGGGCTATATGTGAACTGTTGCAACCAGTTAGCATGGGCTATATGTGAACTGTTGCAACCAGTTAGTATGGGCTATATGTGAACTGTTACAGCCAATTAGTATGGGCTATATGTGAACTGTTACAGCCAATTAGTATGGGCTATATGTGAACATTTACAGCCAATTAGTATAGGCTATATGTGAACTGTTACAACCAATTAGTATGGGCTATATGTGAACTGTTGCAACCAGTTAGTATGGGCTATATGTGAACTGTTACAGCCAATTAGTATGGGCTATATGTGAACATTTACAGCCAATTAGTATGGGCTATATGTGAACTGTTGCAACCAGTTAGTATGGGCTATATGTGAACTCTTACAACCAATTAGTATGGGCTATATGTGAACTGTTGCAACCAGTTAGTATGGGCTATATGTGAACTGTTGCAACCAGTTAGTATGGGCTATATGTGAATTGTTGCAACCAGTTAGTATGGGCTATATGTGAACTGTTGCAACCAATTAGTATGGGCTATATGTGAACTGTTACAACCAATTAGTATGGACTATATGTGAACTCTTACAACCAGTTAGCATGGGCTATATGTGAACTCTTACAACCAATTAGTATGGGCTATATGTGAACTGTTACAACCAATTAGTATGGGCTATATGTGAAATCTTACAACCAATTAGTATGGGCTATATGTGAACTGTTACAACCAATTAGTATGGGCTATATGTGAACTCTTGCAACCAATTAGTATGGGCTATATGTGAACATTTACAGCCAATTAGTATGGGCTATATGTGAACTCTTACAACCAATTAGTATGGGCTATATGTGAACTGTTGCAACCAGTTAGTATGGGCTATATGTGAACTCTTACAACCAGTTAGTATGGGCTATATGTGAACTGTTGCAACCAATTAGTATGGGCTATATGTGAACTGTTACAACCAGTTAGTATGGGCTATATGTGAACTCTTACAACTAGTTAGTATGGGCTATATGTGAACTGTTGCAACCAGTTAGTATGGGCTATATGTGAACTGTTGCAACCAGTTAGTATGGGCTATATGTGAACTGTTGCAACCAGTTAGTATGGGCTATATGTGAACTGTTGCAACCAGTTAGTATGGGCTATATGTGAACTGTTGCAACCAGTTAGTATGGGCTATATGTGAACTGTTGCAACCAGTTAGTATGGGCTATATGTGAACTGTTGCAACCAGTTAGTATGGGCTATATGTGAATTGTTGCAACCAGTTAGTATGGGCTATATGTGAACTGTTGCAACCAATTAGTATGGGCTATATGTGAACTGTTACAACCAGTTAGTATGGGCTATATGTGAACTCTTACAACCAATTAGTATGGGCTATATGTGAACTCTTACAACCAATTAGTATGGGCTATATGTGAACTGTTGCAACCAGTTAGTATGGGCTATATGTGAACTGCTGCAACCAGTTAGTATGGGCTATATGTGAACTGTTACAACCAATTAGTATGGGCTATATGTGAACTGTTACAACCAATTAGCATTAGATCTGTTTCTTTGCATGCCATTTCTTATTAACAATTTGCAAGGGCTCTGTTTCTGATTTGTTTCTAACAGCTAGCGTGGGCTATGGCTCTGTTTCTGATTTGTTTCTAACAGCTAGCGTGGGCTATGTCTCTGTTTCTAATTTGTTTCTAACAGCTAGCGTGGGCTATGTCTCTGTTTCTGATTTGTTTCTAATAGCTAGCGTGGGCTATGTCTCTGTTTCTAATTTGTTTCTAACAGCTAGCGTGGGCTATGTCTCTGTTTCTGATTTGTTTCTAACAGCTAGCGTGGGCTATGTCTCTGTTTCTGATTTGTTTCTAACAGCTAGCGTGGGCTATGTTTCTGTTTCTGATTTGTTTCTAACAGCTAGCGTGGGCTATGTCTCTGTTTCGCATCTGTTTCTATCAGCTTGCGACAACATTTGATAAAATATATTGCCACTGATTACTAATAATAAAAAATAATTTCAATGAAATATAATTATTGCAAAAAACCCCCAAAAAGGCAGTATTGTTTCCTCATAACAACCCAGAAAAGATGCAGCTCTTGTCATGAAATAAAATCCCAACTAAAAATTAATACATACACAACTCTCAACATAATGGGATGGTTATACAGTCGCAACTTATTGAATATGAAGAGTGGTCATAATAATGTTTAGTTGTAAGCAATAGTAGCACTCGCTAGAATTGTACGTACAGTCGTTAGACAAAAAAGAAACTAGGTAAGTGGAATGCAACAAGATAATGCATCAAGAGTGTCCAAGCTGATTAAGTGAATACTTCACGTCGATGATGTTAAATGTACACACATATAAATACAAACATACACAATTTAGTACATCTGTAAGATCACACACATATATAAATAGAGATGGGGCTACCAACAAACAACATCCAAAATTATGGGAAATTAGATGGGGCCAGTAGATGGCAAGATGATTTAGGATTGGCTGTAATAAAAATGGATGAAAACAATAATGTTAATATGTGTACACATATATTCACAAACATGTATATATTATATTGCGTTGTTCCATCACAGCCAAAGGCGGCTTTAGACTTGATAAGGACCTAAGCTATTTGAGATATAGGGCCCATTCACAATTAAGAAGTATATATATATTGTGAAATTAAAAAAAAAACATATGTGGGCCCCAATTAAGTGGGGGCCCTAAGCAATAGCTTATTTAGTTTATAGGTAAAACATGCACTGATCACAGCTGATGATGTGGACTACGTGTTACATCTACTTTCGAAAGTCAGTTAAAGTTGCTAATCTAGCTATGAGTTCGTTGGTGGTTAATAAACCATATCCTACCTGCAGATAAGCCCTATTCTAGCTGCAAATGTCAGTGGATAGTTCGATCAAGGCATAATCATTGTAGAAGGTTTTTGGTCTACCCATGACTTTATTGTAACTCTCCACTGTTGGGCTGCTGCATTTCTTCAATTCATAATACGCTGCGCCTTGGTTTTTATTATAGATCGTCATGTAGATCTATCTTGCGCAAATTCTTCCTTTGTATCCTGGTCTGTTTCTATGACTTCATATGTATCCTGGTCTATTTCTATGACTTCCCATGTATCCTGGTCTATTTCTATGACTTCATATGCATCCTGTTCTATTTCTATGACTTCCCTTCTATCCTGGTCTATTTCTATGACTTTTGCGGTCTTTAACGAGTTCTTGTATGTTTTTTGTGTTTTTGTTGGCCATCTTCTGAAAATATGTTCATCAGCAAATCACCATAGAGAAGCATCAGTGGCAGGTGGTGATCTGGCATTCGTACCAGAAGACACACCCAACAAATCTCTGTCTAGATCTGAATACTGTCAAAGCTAGACATGTCATCTCTATCGAGGACAGTGGTATCTGGAAACCTGTCTTGTCATTTGATGATTATAACCTTTGTGTGGCAGTAGTTCTACTTTGTCACGTGTCGTCTATGTATATTCCTAGTTTACACAAGTGTATAGCTGTAAATATGTCCAGAAAAGAATATGGACTAGACATGGATAATCAGCAGAATCGCAGAAGAACATGTGCTAAACCTAATAGTACATGATGGGGTACGACAACAAGTGGGACATTTATCAGAAGAACATGTGCTAAAAAGTACTCGAAGAGATACGATAAGTAGAACAGTATCATTAACTCGGACACATAAACACGCATAATGGCAAATGTGAAACACACATTAAAAGGAGAATATGAACGGCTAAAAGTATTTTCAATGACATGAGGAAAATATTAATTCCTAATAAATTATACGAAAGCTAAAAATGAAAATATGCTACATCTATAGTATATTAATGATTGACTCATAACATGGATCATGGAGAAATAACTGGAAGACAGAATTGATGCCTTTGAGCTGTAGATGTATAGAAGAATAGGGAGAGCATCATGGGAGGAGAAGAAAACAAAATAGGTTCTAACAACACTTCGTATTAAAAAATAACTATTAAAAGAAATAACGATCAAAGAAATACAATATTTGAACACATTAAAAGACATGACACCTTGTCGAAGATCTTACTTGAGGGTAACTTCGAGCAAGAGGTACGCAGATATACAAGTGGAAGAGAAACGTGCGTAGACAGACAGGTTACAGTATAACAAAGTGCACCACCAAGGCAAGAGACAGGGGATATTGAAGGACTGTTGCAGTCAACCTTCGTTGCGAAGACGGCACTTAAATAATGAATGAACAGAAATGAAAGTAGCGGTGATCTGTGTACGTTCAGCTTAGTCTGTAAGTCAATGCGA
>CM067305.1:66028998-66233998 GCA_034231615.1 Meghimatium bilineatum | reverse complement strand
TAACCTGAATGTTCAATGTGTCTCACAAAGCCGTTTACGTTCCTCAACGCCCTGCTCGTAAGTGCCTTCCATCCCACTGAACACAACATGTTTCATTGCCACTGTCCGCAATATCCAATTTAACAAAAACATCACCATGTCAACACAAGTTGTCGATTCCAGCAATTGCAATATTATATTTGTCTAGTCCAACAATTACAATACTATATTTGTCTAGTCCAACAATTACAATACTACCTCAAATATATTTGTCTAGTCCAAAAATTACAATACTACCTCAAATATATTTGTCTAGTCCAACAATTACATTACTACCTCAACTATATTTGTCTAGTCCATCAATTACAATACTATATTTGTCTAGTCCATCAATTACAATACTACCTCAACTATATTTGTCTAGTCCAACAATTACAATACTATATTTGTCTAGTCCAACAATTACAATACTATATTTGTCTAGTCCAACAATTACAATAGTACCTCAACTATATTTGTCTAGTCCAACAATTACAATAGTACCTCAACTATATTTGTCTAGTCCAACAATTACAATAGTACCTCAAATATATTTGTCTAGTCCAAAAATTACAATACTATATTTGTCTAGTCCAAAAATTACAATACTACCTCAAATATATTTGTCTAGTCCAAAAATTACAATACTATATTTGTCTAGTCCAAAAATTACAATACTACCTCAACTATATTTGTCTAGTCCAACAATTACAATAGTACCTCAAATATATTTGTCTAGTCCAAAAATTACAATACTATATTTGTCTAGTCCAAAAATTACAATACTACCTCAAATATATTTGTCTAGTCCAACAATTACATTACTACCTCAACTATATTTGTCTAGTCCAACAATTACAATACTATATTTGTCTAGTCCATCAATTACAATACTATATTTGTCTAGTCCATCAATTACAATACTACCTCAACTATATTTGTCTAGTCCATCAATTACAATACTACCTCAACTATATTTGTCTAGTCCAACAATTACAATACTATATTTGTCTAGTCCATCAATTACAATACTACCTCAACTATATTTGTCTAGTCCATCAATTACAATACTATATTTGTCTAGTCCATCAATTACAATACTACCTCAACTATATTTGTCTAGTCCATCAATTACAATACTACCTCAACTATATTTGTCTAGTCCAACAATTACAATACTATATTTGTCTAGTCCATCAATTACAATACTACCTCAACTATATTTGTCTAGTCCATCAATTACAATACTATATTTGTCTAGTCCATCAATTACAATACTACCTCAACTATATTTGTCTAGTCCATCAATTACAATACTACCTCAACTATATTTGTCTAGTCCAACAATTACAATACTATATTTGTCTAGTCCATCAATTACAATACTACCTCAACTATATTTGTCTAGTCCAACAATTACAATAGTACCTCAACTATATTTGTCTAGTCCAACAATTACAATACTACCTCAAATATATTTGTCTAGTCCAAAAATTACAATACTATATTTGTCTAGTCCAAAAATTACAATACTACCTCAAATATATTTGTCTAGTCCAAAAATTACAATACTACCTCAAATATATTTGTCTAGTCCAAAAATTACAATACTACCTCAACTATATTTGTCTAGTCCAACAATTACAATACTATATTTGTCTAGTCCAACAATTACAATAGTACCTCAACTATATTTGTCTAGTCCAACAATTACAATACTATATTTGTCTAGTCCAACAATTACAATACTATATTTGTCTAGTCCAACAATTACAATACTATATTTGTCTAGTCCAACAATTACAATACTATATTTGTCTAGTCCAACAATTACAATACTATCTCAACTATATTTGTCTAGTCCAACAATTACAATACTATATTTGTCTAGTCCAACAATTACAATACTACCTCAACTATATTTGTCTAGTCCAACAATTACAATACTACCTCAAATATATTTGTCTAGTCCAACAATTACAATACTATATTTGTCTAGTCCAACAATTACAATACTACCTCAACTATATTTGTCTAGTCCAACAATTACAATACTACCTCAACTATATTTGTCTAGTCCAACAATTACAATACTATATTTGTCTAGTCCAACAATTACAATACTACCTCAACTATATTTGTCTAGTCCAACAATTACAATACTACCTCAACTATATTTGTCTAGTCCAACAATTACAATACTATATTTGTCTAGTCCAACAATTACAATACTATATTTGTCTAGTCCAACAATTACAATAGTACCTCAACTATATTTGTCTAGTCCAACAATTACAATACTATATTTGTCTAGTCCAACAATTACAATACTACCTCAACTATATTTGTCTAGTCCAACAATTACAATACTATATTTGTCTAGTCCAACAATTACAATACTATATTTGTCTAGTCCAACAATTACAATACTACCTCAACTATATTTGTCTAGTCCAACAATTACAATACTATCTCAACTATATTTGTCTAGTCCAACAATTACAATACTATCTCAACTATATTTGTCTAGTCCAACAATTACAATAGTACCTCAACTATATTTGTCTAGTCCAACAATTACAATACTATATTTGTCTAGTCCAACAATTACAATACTATATTTGTCTAGTCCAACAATTACAATACTATATTTGTCTAGTCCAACAATTACAATACTATATTTGTCTAGTCCAACAATTACAATAGTACCTCAACTATATTTGTCTAGTCCAACAATTACAATACTACCTCAAATATATTTGTCTAGTCCAACAATTACAATACTACCTCAACTATATTTGTCTAGTCCAACAATTACAATACTACCTCAACTATATTTGTCTAGTCCAACAATTACAATACTATATTTGTCTAGTCCAACAATTACAATACTATATTTGTCTAGTCCAACAATTACAATACTATATTTGTCTAGTCCAACAATTACAATACTATATTTGTCTAGTCCAACAATTACAATACTATATTTGTCTAGTCCAACAATTACAATACTATATTTGTCTAGTCCAACAATTACAATACTATATTTGTCTAGTCCAACAATTACAATACTATATTTGTCTAGTCCAACAATTACAATAGTACCTCAACTATATTTGTCTAGTCCAACAATTACAATACTATATTTGTCTAGTCCAACAATTACAATACTACCTCAACTATATTTGTCTAGTCCAACAATTACAATACTATATTTGTCTAGTCCAACAATTACAATACTATATTTGTCTAGTCCAACAATTACAATACTACCTCAACTATATTTGTCTAGTCCAACAATTACAATACTATCTCAACTATATTTGTCTAGTCCAACAATTACAATACTATCTCAACTATATTTGTCTAGTCCAACAATTACAATAGTACCTCAACTATATTTGTCTAGTCCAACAATTACAATACTATATTTGTCTAGTCCAACAATTACAATACTATATTTGTCTAGTCCAACAATTACAATACTATATTTGTCTAGTCCAACAATTACAATACTATATTTGTCTAGTCCAACAATTACAATAGTACCTCAACTATATTTGTCTAGTCCAACAATTACAATACTATATTTGTCTAGTCCAACAATTACAATACTATATTTGTCTAGTCCAACAATTACAATACTATATTTGTCTAGTCCAACAATTACAATACTATATTTGTCTAGTCCAACAATTACAATACTATATTTGTCTAGTCCAACAATTACAATACTACCTCAACTATATTTGTCTAGTCCAACAATTACAATACTATATTTGTCTAGTCCAACAATTACAATACTACCTCAAATATATTTGTCTAGTCCAACAATTACAATACTACCTCAACTATATTTGTCTAGTCCAACAATTACAATACTACCTCAACTATATTTGTCTAGTCCAACAATTACAATACTATATTTGTCTAGTCCAACAATTACAATACTATATTTGTCTAGTCCAACAATTACAATACTATATTTGTCTAGTCCAACAATTACAATACTATATTTGTCTAGTCCAACAATTACAATACTATATTTGTCTAGTCCAACAATTACAATACTATATTTGTCTAGTCCAACAATTACAATACTATATTTGTCTAGTCCAACAATTACAATACTATATTTGTCTAGTCCAACAATTACAATACTACCTCAAATATATTTGTCTAGTCCAACAATTACAATACTACCTCAACTATATTTGTCTAGTCCAACAATTACAATACTACCTCAACTATATTTGTCTAGTCCAACAATTACAATACTATATTTGTCTAGTCCAACAATTACAATACTACCTCAACTATATTTGTCTAGTCCAACAATTACAATACTATATTTGTCTAGTCCAACAATTACAATACTATATTTGTCTAGTCCAACAATTACAATACTATATTTGTCTAGTCCAACAATTACAATAGTACCTCAACTATATTTGTCTAGTCCAACAATTACAATACTACCTCAAATATATTTGTCTAGTCCAACAATTACAATACTACCTCAAATATATTTGTCTAGTCCAACAATTACAATACTATATTTGTCTAGTCCAACAATTACAATAGTACCTCAACTATATTTGTCTAGTCCAACAATTACAATACTATATTTGTCTAGTCCAACAATTACAATACTATATTTGTCTAGTCCAACAATTACAATACTATATTTGTCTAGTCCAACAATTACAATACTATATTTGTCTAGTCCAACAATTACAATACTATATTTGTCTAGTCCAACAATTACAATACTATCTCAACTATATTTGTCTAGTCCAACAATTACAATACTATATTTGTCTAGTCCAACAATTACAATACTATATTTGTCTAGTCCAACAATTACAATACTATATTTGTCTAGTCCAACAATTACAATACTATATTTGTCTAGTCCAACAATTACAATAGTACCTCAACTATATTTGTCTAGTCCAACAATTACAATAGTATCTCAACTATATTTGTCTAGTCCAACAATTACAATACTATATTTGTCTAGTCCAACAATTACAATACTATATTTGTCTAGTCCAACAATTACAATACTATATTTGTCTAGTCCAACAATTACAATACTATATTTGTCTAGTCCAACAATTACAATACTATATTTGTCTAGTCCAACAATTACAATACTATATTTGTCTAGTCCAACAATTACAATACTATATTTGTCTAGTCCAACAATTACAATAGTACCTCAACTATATTTGTCTAGTCCAACAATTACAATACTACCTCAACTATATTTGTCTAGTCCAACAATTACAATACTATATTTGTCTAGTCCAACAATTACAATACTATATTTGTCTAGTCCAACAATTACAATACTATCTCAACTATATGTGTCTAGTCCAACAATTACAATACTATATTTGTCTAGTCCAACAATTACAATACTACCTCAACTATATGTGTCTAGTCCAACAATTACAATACTATATTTGTCTAGTCCAACAATTACAATACTATCTCAACTATATGTGTCTAGTCCAACAATTACAATACTATATTTGTCTAGTCCAACAATTACAATACTACCTCAACTATATTTGTCTAGTCCAACAATTACAATACTACCTCAAATATATTTGTCTAGTCCAACAATTACAATACTACCTCAAATATATTTGTCTAGTCCAACAATTACAATACTATATTTGTCTAGTCCAACAATTACAATACTATATTTGTCTAGTCCAACAATTACAATACTATATTTGTCTAGTCCAACAATTACAATACTATATTTGTCTAGTCCAACAATTACAATACTACCTCAACTATATTTGTCTAGTCCAACAATTACAATACTACCTCAAATATATTTGTCTAGTCCAACAATTACAATACTATCTCAAATATATTTGTCTAGTCCAACAATTACAATACTATATTTGTCTAGTCCAACAATTACAATAGTACCTCAACTATATTTGTCTAGTCCAACAATTACAATACTATATTTGTCTAGTCCAACAATTACAATACTATCTCAACTATATGTGTCTAGTCCAACAATTACAATACTATATTTGTCTAGTCCAACAATTACAATACTACCTCAACTATATTTGTCTAGTCCAACAATTACAATACTACCTCAAATATATTTGTCTAGTCCAACAATTACAATACTATATTTGTCTAATCCAACAATTACAATACTATATTTGTCTAGTCCAACAATTACAATACTATATTTGTCTAGTCCAACAATTACAATACTATATTTGTCTAGTCCAACAATTACAATACTATATTTGTCTAGTCCAACAATTACAATACTACCTCAACTATATTTGTCTAGTCCAACAATTACAATACTACCTCAAATATATTTGTCTAGTCCAACAATTACAATACTATATTTGTCTAGTCCAACAATTACAATAGTACCTCAACTATATGTGTCTAGTCCAACAATTACAATACTATATTTGTCTAGTCCAACAATTACAATACTACCTCAACTATATTTGTCTAGTCCAACAATTACAATACTATCTCAAATATATTTGTCTAGTCCAACAATTACAATACTATATTTGTCTAGTCCAACAATTACAATAGTACCTCAACTATATTTGTCTAGTCCAACAATTACAATACTATATTTGTCTAGTCCAACAATTACAATACTATCTCAACTATATGTGTCTAGTCCAACAATTACAATACTATATTTGTCTAGTCCAACAATTACAATACTACCTCAACTATATTTGTCTAGTCCAACAATTACAATACTATATTTGTCTAGTCCAACAATTACAATACTACCTCAACTATATGTGTCTAGTCCAACAATTACAATACTATATTTGTCTAGTCCAACAATTACAATACTATATTTGTCTAGTCCAACAATTACAATACTATATTTGTCTAGTCCAACAATTACAATACTACCTCAACTATATGTGTCTAGTCCAACAATTACAATACTATATTTGTCTAGTCCAACAATTACAATACTACCTCAACTATATTTGTCTAGTCCAACAATTACAATACTATATTTGTCTAGTCCAACAATTACAATACTATATTTGTCTAGTCCAACAATTACAATACTATATTTGTCTAGTCCAACAATTACAATACTATATTTGTCTAGTCCAACAATTACAATACTATATTTGTCTAGTCCAACAATTACAATACTACCTCAACTATATTTGTCTAGTCCAACAATTACAATAGTATCTCAACTATATTTGTCTAGTCCAACAATTACAATAGTACCTCAACTATATTTGTCTAGTCCAACAATTACAATACTATCTCAACTATATTTGTCTAGTCCAACAATTACAATACTATATTTGTCTAGTCCAACAATTACAATACTATATTTGTCTAGTCCAACAATTACAATACTACCTCAACTATATTTGTCTAGTCCAACAATTACAATACTATATTTGTCTAGTCCAACAATTACAATACTACCTCAACTATATTTGTCTAGTCCAACAATTACAATAGTACCTCAACTATATTTGTCTAGTCCAACAATTACAATACTATCTCAACTATATTTGTCTAGTCCAACAATTACAATACTATCTCAACTATATTTGTCTAGTCCAACAATTACAATACTATATTTGTCTAGTCCAACAATTACAATACTATATTTGTCTAGTCCAACAATTACAATACTACCTCAACTATATTTGTCTAGTCCAACAATTACAATACTATATTTGTCTAGTCCAACAATTACAATACTACCTCAACTATATTTGTCTAGTCCAACAATTACAATAGTACCTCAACTATATTTGTCTAGTCCAACAATTACAATACTATATTTGTCTAGTCCAACAATTACAATAGTACCTCAACTATATTTGTCTAGTCCAACAATTACAATAGTACCTCAACTATATTTGTCTAGTCCAACAATTACAATACTATATTTGTCTAGTCCAACAATTACAATACTATATTTGTCTAGTCCAACAATTACAATAGTATCTCAACTATATTTGTCTATTCCAGTAATTGAAATATTATTTTTTGCCTAGTCCAACAATTACAATACTATATTTGTCTAGTCCAACAATTACAATAGTACCTCAACTATATTTGTCTAGTCCAACAATTACAATAGTATCTCAACTATATTTGTCTAGTCCAACAATTACAATACTATATTTGTCTAGTCCAACAATTACAATACTATATTTGTCTAGTCCAACAATTACAATAGTACCTCAACTATATTTGTCTAGTCCAACAATTACAATAGTACCTCAACTATATTTGTCTAGTCCAACAATTACAATACTATATTTGTCTAGTCCAACAATTACAATAGTACCTCAACTATATTTGTCTAGTCCAACAATTACAATAGTACCTCAACTATATTTGTCTAGTCCAACAATTACAATACTATCTCAACTATATTTGTCTAGTCCAACAATTACAATACTATCTCAACTATATTTGTCTAGTCCAACAATTACAATACTATATTTGTCTAGTCCAACAATTACAATAGTACCTCAACTATATTTGTCTAGTCCAACAAATACAATACTATCTCAACTATATTTGTCTAGTCCAACAAATACAATACTATATTTGTCTAGTCCAACAATTACAATACTATATTTGTCTAGTCCAACAATTACAATAGTATCTCAACTATATTTGTCTAGTCCAACAATTACAATACTATATTTGTCTAGTCCAACAAATACAATACTATCTCAACTATATTTGTCTAGTCCAACAATTACAATACTATATTTGTCTAGTCCAACAATTACAATACTATATTTGTCTAGTCCAACAATTACAATACTATATTTGTCTAGTCCAACAATTACAATAGTATCTCAACTATATTTGTCTATTCCAGTAATTGAAATATTATTTTTTGCCTAGTCCAACAAATACAGTACTATCTCAACTATATTTGTCTACTCCAACAATTACAAAACTATATATGTCTGGCTGGTCCAACAATTACAATACTATATTTGTATAGTCCAAGAATTACAAAACTATATATGTCTGGTCCAACAATTACAATACTACCTCAACCATATTTGTTTCGTCAAACAATTACAAAACTATATATTTCTAGTCTAACAATTGTAATACAATATTTGTCTAGTCCAACAATTGCAATACTATATTTGTCTAGTCCAACAATTGCAATACTATATTTGTCTAGTCCAACAATTGCAATACTATATTTGTTTAGTCCAACAATTACAGAAATATATATGTCTAGTCCAACAATTGCAAAAATATATTTATCTAGTCAGGGAATTACAAAACTATATATGTCTTGTCCAATAATTCCAGTACTATCTCAAGTATATTTTTCCTGGAATAAATTGAAACTTCACTATCTCTAGATTTGTATTGTCTATACAGCAACATTAACGAGCTTGAACATGATTTGATCATAGACAAAAATGTGTAACATGGTTCCCTGAGGAATCATGTGTCACATCGAGTGTGCTGAATCAGGTGTCACATCGAGTGTGCTGAATCAGGTGTCACATCGAGTGTACTGAATCAGGTGTCACATCGAGTATGCTGAATCAGGTGTCACATCGAGTGTGCTGAATCAGGTGTCACATCGAGTATGCTGAATCAGGTGTCACATCGAGTGTGCTGAATCAGGTGTCACATCGAGTGTGCTGAATCAGGTGTCACATCGAGTGTGCTGAATCAGGTGTCACATCGAGTATGCTGAATCAGGTGTCACATCGAGTATGCTGAATCAGGTGTCACATCGAGTGTGCTGAATCAGGTGTCACATCGAGTGTGCTGAATCAGGTGTCACATGGAGTGTGCTGAATCAGGTGTCACATCGAGTGTGCTGAATCAGGTGTCACATCGAGTGTGCTGAATCAGGTGTCACATCGAGTGTGCTGAATAAGGTGTCTCATCGAGTGTGCTGAATCAGGTGTCACATCGAGTGTGCTGAATCAGGTGTCACATCGAGTGTGCTGAATCAGGTGTCACATCGAGTATGCTGAATCAGGTGTCACATCGAGTATGCTGAATCAGGTGTCACATCGAGTATGCTGAATCAGGTGTCACATCGAGTATGCTGAATCAGGTGTCACATCGAGTGTGCTGAATCAGGTGTCACATCGAGTATGAGTCAGGCAGATTGTTAGCCCTTCATTACTGGAAAAATACAGGGCGTGACAATTCCTTGGTAGATCCCAGTCGAAGTAATGTTTGGCAATAACCTGAGATTATTCTAACTTAGAATGTTGATTGAAGCCATTATTCTAACTTATTAGGTTGACTGAAGCCATTATTCTAACTTAGTAGATTGACTGAAGACATTATTCTAACTTAATAGATTGACTGAAGCTATTATTATAAGTTGTTAGGTTGACTGAAGCCATTATTATTACTTATTAGGTTGACTGAAGCCATCATTATAACGTAGTTGGTTGACTGAAGCCATTATATTAACTTAGTAGATGTATTGAAGCCATTACTATGACTTAGTAGGTTGACTGAAGCCATTACTATAACTAAGTAGGTTGACTGAAGCCATTATTCTAACTTAGTAGGTTGACTGAAGCCATTATTAAAACTTAGTAAGTAGATTGACTGAAGTTATTGTTTTAACGTAGTAGGTTGACTGAAGCCATAATTGTAACTTAGTAAATAGGTTCACAGAAGCCATTATTCTAACTTAGTAGGTTGACTGAAGCCATTATTATAACTTTGTAGGGGTTGACTATTACAACTTAGTAGGTTGACTGAAGCCATTATTCTAACTTAGTAGGTTGACGGAAGCCATTACTCTAACTTAGTAAATAGGTTGACTGAAGCCATTATTCTAACTTAATAGGTTGACTGAAGCCATAATTATAACTTAGTTGATTGAAGCCATTATTATAACTTAGTATGCTATAGAAAAAAAAGTTACAAAACACAAAGCATTTAATTCCTCTGCTTATGAGTCGCCTTCTCAAAACAATGCACCCACACACACACTCACACACACACACCCACACAGACACACACACACAGACACACACATACACACAGACACACCCACACAGACACACACACACACACAGACTAACTGTTTGTTCTCTGGGATGGGGAAAATGGAGCATGAGAAACCATTTAATTGCACATAGGAAGTAACAGCTAATCGCTTGCAATTCCTGAAGATTCATACACAATCGCAACACAACTTCATCAGCTCGATATTATTTGTCTAGTCTAGAACATTACATGTTCTCGCTAGGATGTGTCTAGTTCAGAAAATAACATCACTACATCAAGATGTGTCTAGTTCAGAAAATGGCAGTATCATCAAAAATATATTTATGTACATCATAAAATGGTATAAGTATATGTACCTGGATCGTCTGCGCCGTAATGGTGATGGTGATGAGGAACTAATACCTGTAGCTTTAAGCAGGTGAAGCTTAACATCTCATAACCCTTGTGACTAACAGTGTAGGTCTTCCTTTGTTGTATTGCCGAGGTTACACTCAAACCTCCTGCTGTCTCACGGATATAGATGTGTTAAGTAGGTATACAGGTATATGTTTAATCTCCGAAGGGAGACATTTCAGTGTGACTGTATCCCATGATCATTAAGTCCTGCCATGAATGTAACATACGCGTCTGGGCGAATTATTTCATCATTTAAATCTGTTTACCCATCTGCAGCGATGTCACACCAAGTATTCCGTGACACATTCGGGAGTCTTCTATAGAAGAACTGATCTGTATTCCCCGCCACCTACTGTCTACGGAAATCTGTCACACAAGGACTGATCTGTACTCCTTGTCACCTGCGGGAGTCTTGCCACAGAAGTATGGATCTGTATTCCCTGCCACCTACGGGAGTCTTGCCACAGAAGTATTGATCTGTATTCCTTGTCACCTACGGGAGTCTTCTACAGAAGAACTGATCTGTATTCCTTGTCACCTACGGGAGTCTAGCCACAGAAGTATTGATCTGTTTTCCATGCCACCTAAGGGAGTATGGCACAGAAGAACTGATATGTATTCCCTGTCACCTACCGGAGTCTGCCACAGAAGAACTGACCTATATTCTCTGTCACCTACGGGAGTCTGCCACAGAAGAACCTATCTGTATTCCCTGCCACCTACGGGAATCTACCACAGAAGAACTGATATGTATTCCCTGTCACCTACGGGAATCTACCACAGAAGAACTGATGTGTATTCCCTGCCACCTACGGGAATCTACCACAGAAGAACTGATGTGTATTCCCTGCCACCTACGGGAATCTACCACAGAAGAACTGATGTGTATTCCCTGCCACCTACGGGAATCTACCACAGAAGAACTGATGTGTATTCCCTGCCACCTACGGGAATCTACCACAGAAGAACTGATGTGTATTCCCTGTCACCTACGGGAATCTACCACAGAAGAACTGATGTGTATTCCCTGCCACCTACGGGAATCTACCACAGAAGAACTGATGTGTATTCCCTGTCACCTACGGGAATCTACCACAGAAGAACTGACCTATATTCCCTGCCACCTACGGGAATCTACCACAGAAGAACTGACCTATATTCCCTGTCACCTACGGGAATCTACCACAGAAGAACTGACCTATATTCCCTGTCACCTACGGGAATCTACCACAGAAGAACTGACCTATATTCCCTGTCACCTACGGGAATCTACCACAGAAGAACTGACCTATATTCCCTGCCACCTACGGGAATCTACCACAGAAGAACTGACCTATATTCCCTGCCACCTACGGGAATCTACCACAGAAGAACTGACCTATATTCCCTGTCACCTACGGGAATCTACCACAGAAGAACTGACCTATATTCCCTGTCACCTACGGGAATCTACCACAGAAGAACTGACCTATATTCCCTGCCACCTACGGGAATCTACCACAGAAGAACTGATGTGTATTCCCTGCCACCTACGGGAATCTACCACAGAAGAACTGATGTGTATTCCCTGCCACCTACGGGAATCTGCCACAGAAGAACTGATGTGTATTCCCTGCCACCTACGGGAATCTACCACAGAAGAACTGATGTGTATTCCCTGCCACCTACGGGAATCTACCACAGAAGAACTGATGTGTATTCCCTGCCACCTACGGGAATCTACCACAGAAGAACTGATGTGTATTCCCTGCCACCTACGGGAATCTACCACAGAAGAACTGATGTGTATTTACTAATATGCATCTCTTCGCACTCCATGGAAACTATTTGACAGAGAACAGTGAGAAATTGAGCCACGACATACAGTGTCAGTGTTCTATTCGTAGATGACAGGTTACGATATTGTGCTCCAACTTTCCCTAATCTTTACGACATGCCAGGACAGTGTCCTATATTATGTGTACTCCGAACTAGAAGGCACACTCCAGTTATCACACTGACCCGTTTCTGGTCTATATAAAACATGTTTTTAATATGTATGAGAACCATCTATAAATACGCCATCATTATCATCGTCATTAAGTGCCGTCTCAGCAAAAAAGGGTGGCTCCAACAGATCTTTGACCTCCCTTGCCGTTTGCCTTGTTAGCGCACTCTACTAATATGCGACGTGTCCGTCTCACAATGTACTTTTCCGACGTGTATCTCTGCTTCTCTCATTGCCAGCTTCATTATGTTACATAAACAAAAAGGCAACATATCAATTTATGCAAAACATCATAACAACTACATTTTTAATTATCGTCACAACAATCTAGTGGTCTGTATTTGTATGTACCTATCTTGATAAAGACCACTGTGGTCGAAACCTCAATTCTGTCTATTGTTCTACACATAACTGATATTTACCAATGTGTATATTTGTGTTCTATAGCCATGTTCTATATCAATCAATCAAGTGCCATGCCGAATGGTGTAGGCGATCATATTTCTCCATGACTCTCTGTCTCTTGTGTGGTCAATAAGCTAGGTTGGTGAGCTTATACTGTGTCAGGATACGAGCCCATCTAGTAACGTTTCTCTTTGACGTCCCCTATCTCTTCTCCCCTTGATTTTTCCAGTGGTTATTAAGTGTTCAAGCTGTGTTCTTCTCAGCACATACGCTAGAAATCTTGAATGTCTGCCCCTAATGTTTGATATGATTGATTTTTTACGACAACATCAATGAGAAACTCTGCATTACTTTTCTTGGCTGTCCATGGTATTTTCATCATTCTTCTTAGAAACCACATTTCTGTAGCCTCTAATTCACTTTGAATTTTTTTGTTTACAGTCCATGTTTCACATCCATAAAAAAGAATTGTTTTGATATAACATCTCTGCACTCGAATTCGGATCTGCATTGATATTATTTCATTGCACAAAATGAGTCTCATTTTTTGGGAATGCTGGATGGCTTGTGCTGTTCGGCTCTTTATCTAACTTGAGCATCTACCTTCTGATGTTAACAGGGTGCCAAGATATTTCACATTTTCAACACGTGCTATTTTTGTGTCATTAATTATTATGTTGAGTCTTGTATGTCTCTTCGATACAGCCATTATTTCTGTTTTCTTCTTATTTAAACTGAGGCCTTCGTTTTTACTTTTTTTCACTACTTTATCTAATAGGGTTTGCAGTTATTGTTCGCTTCCTGCGATCAGTACTGTGTCATCAGCATATCTCAAGTTATTTATATTGCATCCTCCCACTTTTATTCCACGTATATCTTCTATATTTCGCGTAATGTATTCTGTATACAGGGAGAAAAGGTCCGCTGACATTACACAACTTTGCCTGACACCCATTTATATCTTTTGAAATCTACCTATAGTGTTGTTAACTCTCATCGCAGCCGTTTGTTTCCAATACATATTTCTTACTATTCTTATATTTTTCCCATCAACGTTAAGATTTTCTAGCAGTTTTATAATCTCTTAATGCTTCACCTTGTCAAATACTTTTATGTAATCTATGAAGCACAGATAAATGTAATGTACTTCTTTGGCCCTCTCCATTAATGTTCTTTATTTCTTGTGCCTTTTCCATCTACGAATCCGCATTGTAGTCTACTATCTCTGGTTTTATTTTTCCTCTTATACGCCTCATTATTATGCGCAGTAGAATCTTGGTCATCTGACTCATAAGACTAATTGTTCTGTGGTCTTCGCAATCTACTGCACCAGGTTTCTTTGGTAGGGCTATGAAAATTGATCTATATATTGTTCTATATCCCGCCCGCGTGTTGCCGAGGCCTGAAAGGGGAGCAAAGAATAGCAACACTGTTTACCTTCCACGCATGTTGTAAAAGGCGTTGTAAGGAGGTTATGGGATGGAGTTGGCTGTCCCATCCCATATAGGGTCAGAGACCCAAAGCCATGCTGAAGTCGGATGTGTCAGACCGAAAGGCGTAGATATCACAGCAATGCTATAAACCATGCCACGACGCATTCCGTTCTCCGGACTACATACTGCTAATCTGCAGGTGTTTGAGAATGAACGCAGAAGATGAAGAAGAAGTTATATATCCCTGTTGTATATTTATGTTATATATCCCTGTTGTATATTTATGTTATATATCCCTGTTGTATATTTATGTTCTATATTCATGTTGTATATTTATATTGTATATTTACTTACCGTATATATATTTTCACAATGCATTCTTTTTCACACTTAGAATGTCCGTTGGGAATGTATGGGGCACTGTGCTACTCTGAATGTTCTTTATTTTGTACGAACGCTACATGCGACATAAAGTCAGGCAACTGTGTATCTTGTACGCTTGGTTACTCCGGGAATAAGTGTCAATTTGGTAAGTTTCATGGTGTATGTTACATTCATAACTAGTTTCATGAACGCACACAATCATGATTTCATAACCAGTTTCATAAATCATTAATTAATTTCATAACCAGCTTCATGAACAAAAATCAATCATAATTTCATAACCAGTTTCATGCATACAAACAATAATCATTTCATAGCCAGTTTCATGAACACAAACTAATGATTTCACAGCCAGTATCATGAACACAATCATGATTTCATAACCAGTTTTGAACAAAAACATGATTTCAGAACCAGTTTCATGAACACAATCATGATTTCATAACCAGATTCATGAAAACAAACAGTCATGATTTCATAACGAGTTTCATAAATATATCATGATTTCATAACCAGTTTTATGAACACAAACCAATCTTGATTTCATAATCAGTGTCATGAACACAAAATAACCATAATTTCATAACCAGTGTCATGAATACAAACAATCATTATTTCATAGCCAGTTTCATGTACACAAACAATCGTGGTTTCATAACCAGTTTCATGAACACAAACCAATCATAATTTCATAACCAGTTTCATGAATACAAAAAGTCATCATTTCATAGCCAGTTTCATGATCAAAAGCCAATCATGATTTATATCCAGTTTCATAAACACAGAGCAATCATGATTTCATAAACAGTTTCTTGAACACAAACAATCATGATTTCATAGCCAGTTTCATAAACACAATCATGATTTCATAACCAGTTTCATGAACACAAATAATCATGATTTCATAACGAGTTTCATAAATATATCATGATTTCATAACCCGTTTTATGAACACAAACCAATCATGATTTTATATCCATATTCATGAACACAAACAATCATAATGTCATATCCAGATTCATGAACACAAACGCATGACTTCATATACAGTTTCATGAACACAAACTATCATAATTTCATAGCCAGTTTCATGAACACAAGCAATCATGATTTCATAACCAGTATCCAGAACACATTCAATCATGATTTCATATCCAGTTTCATGAACACAAACCAATCAAGATTGCATATCAACATAATGAAATTGACACAAGATAAATACATTTTCTCTTAAGTGTGTGTTTTTGCTATACTTCCACAACAAAATATTGACACCAATTTCAAGAATATCCTATTGTTGTTTGTCTACCTCTTGGTGATTATGACCATTTGTTACATCCACTGGTGAAATGTAGTTTTAGAGTTATGACATTGACTGTGAATTCGTTTATTGCTAATACAGCCTATTAAAACAAGTGGCATTGCAAAGTTCAGGCATTGGTTGAGCACTTTAGATGGTTTTATTCTTATGTTTACTGGTGACTTTCTAGCTATTCTTCGCTGTTTATTTGATGAATGTCTCCTCTCTTTACAAGATGATGCTCTTTAACTTTTGACAGTTAGCGATTTGTAGCTATAATTTATGGAAGTTTTTCCCATGTGCTTTGTTCTAGTTCACAGACTTTAGCATGTACCTTGGTCTAGTTCACAGACTTTCCCATGTACATTAGTATAGTTCACAGACTTTCCCATGTACCTTAGTCTAGTTTACAGGCTTTCCCATGTACCTTGGTCTAGTTCACAGACTTTCCCATGTACCTTGGTATACCGTACAGACTTTCCCATATTCCTTGGTACATCGCACAGACTTTCCAATGTGCCTTGGTCTAGTTCAAAGACTTTCATTGAGGTCTTTAAACAAATAGTCTATTAAGGACATAGCCATCAATCATCCATCAAAGTTTAGATGTAATTCATGACATAGCCATCAATCATCCATCACCGTGTAGATGTAATAATTATATTTGAGACTTTCCGATCATCATCTCATATCAGATGGACCTCATGGTTAATTTTACCTGCTCTAGATGCATCTCAGGGCTAGTGTTACCTGCTCTAGATTCATCTCAGGGCTAGTGTTACCTGCTCTAGATTCATCTCAGGGCTAGTGTTACCTGCTCTAGATGCATCTCAGGGCTAGTGTTACCTGCTCTAGATTCATCTCAGGACTAATGTTACCTGCTCTAGATGCATCTCAGGGCTAGTGTTACCTGCTCTAGATTCATCTCAGGGCAAGTGTTACCTGCTCTAGATGCATCTCAGGGCTAGTGTTACCTGCTCTAGATGCATCTCAGGACTAGTGTTACCTGCTCTAGATGCATCTCAGGGCTAGTGTTACCTGCTCTAGATGCATCTCAGGACTAGTGTTACCTGCTCTAGATGCATCTCAGGACTAGTGTTACCTGCTCTAGATGCATCTCAGGGCTAGTGTTACCTGATCTAGATGCATCTCAGGGCTAGTGTTACCTGCTCTAGATGCATCTCAGGACTAGTGTTACCTGCTCTAGATGCATCTCAGGGCTAGTGTTACCTGCTCTAGATGCATCTCAGGGCTAGTGTTACCTGCTCTAGATGCATCTCAGGGCTAGTGTTACCTGCTCTAGATTCATCTCAGGACTAGTGTTACCTGCTCTAGATTCATCTCAGGACTAGTGTTACCTGCTCTAGATTCATCTCAGGGCTAGTGTTACCTGCTCTAGATTCATCTCAGGACTAGTGTTACCTGCTCTAGATTCATCTCAGGGCTAGTGTTAACTGCTCTAGATTCATCTCAGGGCTAGTGTTACCTGCTCTATATGCATCTCAGGGCTAGTGTTACCTGCTCTAGATTCATCTCAGGACTAGTGTTACCTGCTCTAGATGCATCTCAGGGCTAGTGTTACCTGCTCTAGATTCATCTCAGGGCTAGTGTTACCTGCTCTAGATTCATCTCAGGGCTAGTGTTACCTGCTCTAGATTCATCTCAGGGCTAGTGTTACCTGCTCTAGATTCATCTCAGGACTAGTGTTACCTGCTCTAGATGCATCTCAGGGCTAGTGTTACCTGCTCTAGATTCATCTCAGGGCTAGTGTTACCTGCTCTAGATTCATCTCAGGGCTAGTGTTACCTGCTCTAGATTCATCTCAGGGCTAGTGTTACCTGCTCTAGATTCATCTCAGGGCTAGTGTTACCTGCTCTAGATTCATCTCAGGGCTAGTGTTACCTGCTCTAGATGCATCTCAGGGCTAGTGTTACCTGCTCTAGATTCATCTCAGGGCTAGTGTTACCTGCTCTAGATGCATCTCAGGGCTAGTGTTACCTGCTCTAGATTCATCTCAGGGCTAGTGTTACCTGCTCTAGATGCATCTCAGGACTAGTGTTACCTTCTCTAGATTCATCTCAGGGCAAGTGTTATCTGCTCTAGATGCATCTCAGGGCTAGTGTTACCTGCTCTAGATTCATCTCAGGGCTAGTGTTACCTGCTCTAGATGCATCTCAGGACTAGTGTTACCTTCTCTAGATTCATCTCAGGGCTAGTGTTACCTGCTCTAGATTCATCTCAGGGCTAGGGTTACCTGCTCTAGATGTATCTCAGGACTAGTGTTACCTGCTCTAGATGCATCTCAGGGCTAGTGTTACCTGCTCTAGATTCATCTCAGGGCTAGTGTTACCTGCTCTAGATGCATCTCAAGGCTAGTGTTACCTGCTCTAGATTCATCTCAGGGCTAGTGTTACCTGCTCTAGATGCATCTCAGGGCTAGTGTTACCTGCTCTAGATGCATCTCAGGACTAGTGTTACCTGCTCTAGATTCATCTATTCAATGTATGTTAGATGTTTACAGAGAAACATATCGTGCTGTTGAATGTCATAGAAATAACACTGTAGTCGAAAATAAGTAACTGTATCAATGATGTCTGGTAGAGCTTTGCAACTGTAGCATTGATGTCTGGTAGAGCTTTGCAACTGTAGCATTGATGTCTGGTAGAGCTTTGCAACTGTAGCATTGATGTCTGGTAGAGCTTTGTAACTGTAGCATTGATGTCTGGTAGAGCTTTGTAACTGTAGCTTTGATGTCTGGTAGAGCTTTGTAACTGTAGCATTGATGTCTGGTAGAGCTTTGTAACTGTAGCATTGATGTCTGGTAGAGATTTGTAACTGTAGCATTGATGTCTGGTAGAGCTTTGTAACTGTAGCATTGATGTCTGGTAGAGATTTGTAACTGTAGCATTGATATCTGGTAGAGCTTTGTAACTGTAGCATTGATGTCTGGTAGAGCTTTGTAACTGTAGCATTGATGTCTGGTAGAGATTTGTAACTGTATCATTGATGTCTGGTAGAGATTTGTAACTGTAGCATTGATATCTTGTAGAGCTTTGTAACTGTAGCATTGATGTCTGGTAGAGCTTTGTAACTGTAGCATTGATATCTGGTAGAGCTTTGTAACTGTATCATTGATGTCTGGTAGAGATTTGTAACTGTAGCATTGATATCTGGTAGAGCTTTGTAACTGTAGCATTGATATCTGGTAGAGATTTGTAACTGTAGCATTGATATCTGGTAGAGATTTGTAACTGTAGCATTGATATCTGGTAGAGATTTGTAACTGTATCATTGATGTCTGGTAGAGCTTTGTAACTGTAGCATTGATATCTGGTAGAGCTTTGTAACTGTAGCATTGATGTCTGGTAGAGCTTTGTAACTGTAGCATTGATGTCTGGTAGAGCTTTGTAACCTCTAGCATTGATGTCTGGTAGAGATTTGTAACTGTATCATTGATGTCTGGTAGAGATTTGTAACTGTAGCATTGATGTCTGGTAGAGATTTGTAACTGTAGCATTGATGTCTGGTAGAGATTTGTAACTGTAGCATTGATGTCTGGAGATTTGTAACTGTAGCATTGATGTCTGGTAGAGATTTGTAACTGTAGCATTGATGTCTGGTAGAGATTTGTAACTGTAGCATTGATGTCTGGTAGAGATTTGTAACTGTAGCATTGATGTCTGGTAGAGATTTGTAACTGTAGCATTGATGTCTGGTAGAGCTTTGTAACTGTAGCATTGATGTCTGGTAGAGATTTGTAACTGTAGCACTGATGTCTGGTAGAGATTTGTAACTGTAGCATTGATGTCTGGTAGAGATTTGTAACTGTAGCATTGATGTCTGGTAGAGATTTGTAACTGTAGCATTGATGTCTGGTAGAAATTTGTAACTGTAGCATTGATGTCTGGTAGAGATTTGTAACTGTAGCATTGATGTCTGGTAGAGATTTGTAACTGTAGCATTGATGTCTGGTAGAAATTTGTAACTGTAGCATTGATGTCTGGTAGAGCTTTGTAACCTCTAGCATTGATGTCTGGTAGAGATTTGTAACTGTATCATTGATGTCTGGTAGAGATTTGTAACTGTAGCATTGATGTCTGGTAGAGATTTGTAACTGTAGCATTGATGTCTGGTAGAGATTTGTAACTGTAGCATTGATGTCTGGAGATTTGTAACTGTAGCATTGATGTCTGGTAGAGATTTGTAACTGTAGCATTGATGTCTGGTAGAGATTTGTAACTGTAGCATTGATGTCTGGTAGAGATTTGTAACTGTAGCATTGATGTCTGGTAGAGATTTGTAACTGTAGCATTGATGTCTGGTAGAGCTTTGTAACTGTAGCATTGATGTCTGGTAGAGATTTGTAACTGTAGCACTGATGTCTGGTAGAGATTTGTAACTGTAGCATTGATGTCTGGTAGAGATTTGTAACTGTAGCATTGATGTCTGGTAGAGATTTGTAACTGTAGCATTGATGTCTGGTAGAAATTTGTAACTGTAGCATTGATGTCTGGTAGAGATTTGTAACTGTAGCATTGATGTCTGGTAGAGATTTGTAACTGTAGCATTGATGGAACAAAAAGAGACAGTTAAAAAATGAACATTCTGAGTGAACAGTACACTACATTAGATAATTAAGAATATTGAGGCATAGAGAGTACGAAGGTGATGGCGGTGACCTGGAGAATAATAATGCTAGATACTCTGGCTGATGCAGATGTCTGTTTTCTGACCTGATTGTTACACCAGTTGACTTGTAACGTTTTCAGTCTGTCTATGAACGTCATCACTGTCAGGAGTAGTTGATTATATCTGTGCTGAAGGAGTTAACATTCGATTGTGTACTAGGACATACTTGGTGGGTATTAGTTTTCAAGTCCCATCATTTCCATCAGATCCATCCTATCTCTCTTTTCTATTATATATCCATCGTTATCAATCCACAAGCACCATGAAGTGAAACCAGCTCGTATGGCTGTCGTCAATTAGTTAATTAGTTCCATTCGTGCCGCATGCTGCATATAGAGCGGATGTTTTGATTCTCAATGTGTTGCGGTCCGCTGCCTGCAGTTTTAGTTCTTGTATGGTCTTGCAGCCTGGTATTTTCCCTTCTTGACGTATGGTGTTTTTTAAGGTTGCTTTGGTCTCCCTCGTTTTCTTTTACCTTCAGGTATACACTGTCGTCAGTGGTGAATACCATATGCTATATCCACCGGGACGTCGCCACCTCACATCTGGCTATATACATCTTAAACTCTACTTTAATATGTGGATGTTATGCACAGAATCGAGAATATAATATCCACTCTTAATCACCGGCCGCATGGTCCATCATAGTGGTCCCATACCTCAATGTCGTATAAACGTATTCCTACTATCCATCGGAGTCCCTTGATTCAAGGGAAAAATCTTCCAGTATAGGGTAACAACCCTACACAGGAAGTAGGTGGCTGGGGTAACAATGGGCAAAATGTCAATATATACACAAATAGGTAGGTGTGTTACCAAATAAAACATAAAACAACTTAACAATGAGATACAGAGACAGACGACGTTTCGACTATAAAGCCTTCATCAGGACAAACAAATGACCACAATCAAACAAATCTTACATGGAGACAAATATGGTTATAATGAGGAGGACAATAGAAGATAGGTAATGAGGGAAGAAAAAATGTGGAAGCAAGAGAGGTGTGAAAAACGAATGGGGAGAAGTTAGTAGTAAGTAGGGAGGAGAAAGTAGACTGAAGAAAGTGAGATGAACAAAGGAAAAGATATGGTAGCAAGTAAATTAAAAGTACATTAAAAATACTCACCTCAAAAGTGGCAACAGAGAATGAATGCTACAGACAAGCAATCATGATATAAGGAAGAGCAAAATGAGATGGTACGATGGATCAGGTGGGAGAGAGAGAAAGGGACGAGAGAAAGAGGCCAAAAACGGCAGGACCAGTAGAGAAAGAGTGAACAGCAGAAAGAGAATATGAGCAGATAATGGTGATATATGATAATAAAATAGTAAAATAACTGATGCAGCAACTGATCTACTTTCTTTCCAAATGAATGAACACACACATAATGGCAACAAAGTAAAAAATTGACAGTGAAAGCCAGATTTGTATCAAGGGTCACGACAGCACGTATTTGTACAGGTTAGAAAAATAAAGACAAGCCACAGTAATAGACGGTACCCGAGGCGCCGACGTGAAAATAAAACACACCCGCGAAAGGGAGAACAATGGAAAAGACAATTGTCTAGTTGGAAAAATGGGACACAGCGAATACCAACTGATGAGAGTACAGGGGCGTAAGTCAAACAACTAAGAGGGAAGAGGGGGTAGGTTGTGAACCATGACTACACCCAAATAGCCATAGAGAAAGATGACAAAAAAATGCAGAGGTAGAAAATAAAAGAGGGAAAAGAAAAGGAAGAAAAAGAAAAGGAGAAAGAAAGAGACAAAGAAAATTAGAAGAAATTTAAAAAAAAACAAAAACAAAGTACGTGATGGATCGACGAATCATGATTGCTTGTCTATAGCATTCATTCTCTGTTGCCACTTTTGAGGTGAGTATTTTTAATGTAATTTACTTGCTACCATATCTTTTCCATTGTTCATCTCACATTCTTCAATCTACTTTCTCCTCCCTACTTACTACTAACTTCTCCCCACAGGTTTTTCTCACCTGTCATGCTTCCACATCTTTTCTTCCCTCATTACCTATCTGCTATTGTCCTCCTCATTGTAACCCTATTTGTCTCCATGTAAGATTTGTTTGATTGTGGTCATTTGTTTGTCCTGATGAATGCTTTATCTCCCTTGATTCAATAGTATTTCAATTCAACAGATATGTAATTCATAACTGTATCTAGATTCGCAGGCATTGCAGGCACATATCTTTACAAATAAATTCGTGAAAAAATTCCTTCAAAACATAAGAAAACAAATATTCTATTTGATCTATAACTCAAGACAGCAATAACATTCATACTCGTATATTACACAACTATTATATCTGGAAGATTGGAGTGCTGCAATAAATCTGATTGCTGATAAATAAATCTATTAAACATGAACTATTATTTAGTAGATCCAAGCCTTTTGCAGCACACCCTCCACAATCACCCCAAAATCTAGTAAGTCCAAGTCTTACGCAGCACCCTTCATAATCAACCATGAAATGCAAACTGAATTAATTTTGCTTTATTCTTGATTATAAACTGGCATCACAACACGCGGGGCATTCCCATAAGTGCTCCGTCCTCCGCTCCAGTAGCCATCCCAGTGTATGTAGACTCATAGTTCCGGTCAGGTGTTGATTGTGTGATCTTTGGGACTTTCCAAAAAATTTACTTTTCCTCCCCTCACCTCTGAATACTCCTATTTCTAACATTATCTGTATGTATACGTTCTCAACCTCATTGACATCATCTGCATCTTGAATTAATTTATTACTGCCTTCATTAGTCTGCTTTATCTCTTCTCAGCAATGTGCCGTCTATCGCCGCATTGCCTGCCAATAAGTCTGCTCTCTTGTTTCCTCTAACCCCAGCATGACCAGGGCAGTTTATCCATGTAATGCTCTGGACAACTGAGTTGTTCAATAAGTCCCACCATTCTTTTCTTAGCATGAGCTTTTCTATCTTGCGCAAGATGCTTTGAAAGTCTGTGAATATTACCGAGTGGGTTGATGTCTCAGTTATCAACCAATTAAGAGCTGCTGTAACTCCCTCTATCTCCATCCTCATGCTCGATGTGACAGTAGAATAGGGTGCAGATTTCTCAACCAACTTTACCCCGTTTCTGTAGGCAACAAAACCCCAACCGCTTTTATTTATGTTTCTGCTAACGGAGCCATCTGTGTACATAATTATGTCTTGTGGTTTCGAGTGTAGTTGGATAAGTTCGTGCACTGTATCCTGAGTCCTGACTGCCGTCCATTTTCGACACGCTTTATCTAGTTGTATTATTACTTTAGTCAGTGATTTTTTTCTCAGTGTCTACCTCCACCCATTCACTGCCCGTTCCTATTTCTTCCAATTCACATACTATTCGCAGTGTGTCTTCAGCCTCTGCCATCCATGATCTGCCACGCTTGATTCGTTTTCCTTTGACTCATTTAGACGATGGTGTTATGGGTGGTGATTGTATTCGGTCACTTTAAGGTACGACTTAACTTGTGCTACCTGATGTCGCACTCTAATGCTGGGGAGATCAAGAAGAAATATCATAGCAGAGATGGATGTATCTCTAGTACATCCCAGTACCGCTCGCATTGCCTCATTTTGAACATTTTCCAATCTATCGACTTGTGTCTATGACAAAGTTAGTAGGCCGAGGCCATAATCTACTACAGATAGCACCACCACTTGCAGAAGCAGAAACAGTACCTATTGCTGCATGTCGAAGGTCGCCATAACCTTGATAACGCTGATCCCTCTTTTAGCTTTCTGAATCATATTTGTGACGTGCTTGTTGAATGAAAGACTTCTATCAAAGATTTTCCCAAGATATTTAAGGTCCTGTTCTCTTTCAATGAATGATCACATGCAACTAACAGCTGGCAGTGTGTCATTAACCAGATTATTATTTAAGGAGTACCAGACGACCTTTGCTTTCAAGGGATTGATCACAGCGTTGTATGCTCTGCACCATCTCGAGAGGGTGTCAGACAGATTGATTAATTTTGCTTAAAATATTCAACTCAAATTTTGTAATTTGCTGTAGCTTAAAGACATACTAGTTACTTCTTCAAATTATTTCTTAGGTTTAAAATTCAACTATTTACTTAGGTTGGTTGGTTACTGATCCACCGGTGCACGGGCTCATGCTCTTCGACTCAATCTTACTTCGGTAAATTCCAGCCTATGACTAACACTGTATGATGTACCGCAAGGTTTCCATTTAAGTCGATGTTGATCATAACTATTCCTGAATTCTTATTTTATTTATAACGCCTAATTTTCTCTTATCCTACAATGTAAGACTAGCACACGAAAGTTAAGCAAACTATTCACTATTGGAGAATTATAATCATCGTATATCTTGTCATGTATACAAACATCCACTGTCAAGTAAGAACACATGCATGCAGGAGTGTTAAATAAGTTCCAAATCATATGTTCGCCTGGGATGTCTCCTGTTCTACCTACATTTTATTTGTTATAACATATATCGACCATTTAAGTAAATTAACAAGTATCAACGAAGAGGATAACATTAACGATAAATTAAACAAACTACTCTTTTGTAGATGACCACGTACTAATACTGACATCAGAAGAACAATTGCAAGAACATATGAACATACTTTACACATGTCAAAAGTTCAACATGAAGTTTAATATTGTAAAGTTTAATATTGTAAAGTTTAATATTGTAAAGTTTAATATTGTAAAGTTTAATATTGTAAAGTTTAATATTGTAAAGTTTAATATTGTAAAGTTTAATATTGTAAAGACCGAAATAATGGCCATAGCAAAGAAAGAAAGAAATATCACTATCTCCATCGATAATAAACACCTTAAACAAGTAAATGAGTTCACTTACATAGGAATAATTATATCGAGTGAAGGGAAAAACAGTAAAGAGATACAAAATATATGTAACAAAACACACCGGATCCTAGGACAGACAAGAAAGCAATCTCCAGAGAACTCTACCCCTGACATCGCAAGACAAATAAGGGCGTATAGATAGATGTATATTGTACAAAATGGCTACCCTTCATATATATTTCGATCATGTGGGTATATAATGAATTGCATAATATCTATCAACTAAGCATATTTTGTCGTACAATAAATTCAATTCTAATTCTTATAGATGAACATAACATTACTCAACTACAATACATCCTACAATTATACATTAACTTTACTGTACAGAATATCTACCATAGTCCGATCGTATTCATATGTCTCACGGAAGGGACCATCAAATACTCCTAACTACATTTTACTGATTAACGGCTCTTGTCTCCTCGGATACTCAAACTACTGGTCAAGTCTTAGAATAGCTGATTCATTACGATGTCTTCATATTGCGGTCTTGCTTTAGGCTGTCTTAATATTTATATTCATTATCCTCAACAATTCTTCATCCGCCTACATCTTAATATCCTTTTTATCTACTTTATCCTGGTACAGTGTTACCACTTCCGAATTGCATATTTGGAACTATGTATCCACTCTTTAATATAAAAAGGTTGGGAACCTTGAGATTTGAATTATGTTACTTATAATAATAATGTCCCGTTGGAATAGTTCTCACTATGGTAAACTATAACACTCTTCATATAACTGTTATGTTATAGGAATTGAAGGAGCAGATAGCATTGCCATAGCAGTGCTAATTCAATGGAACGTGCTTATATTTGGAATGCAGTCATTGAGTTGCACTAGTATGAAGATATGGGGCGTATTTTATCGTCTGTATCTTGTTGTTCGTCCATCACAAGTGATGATGACCATTTGTTACATCCACTTTTGAAAATTCAATTTTAGTTATGTCCTTGATTATGAGTTCGTAGATGGCTAATGAACCCTATTCGAGCTGTAAATGTTCTTGGACAGTTCGGACATGGAATGACGACTGTAGACGGATCTTGGTCTATCCGTGACTTTCTAACTGCTCTCCGCTATTGAGCAGCTACATTTCTCTTCGTTTCACAAGATGATGCGCTCTTTTTTAAATTTTAGAACGCCATGTAGATCTATTTTGTGCAAGTTCTTCCCATGTATCTATGGCTAGAATGTAAGACTTGGGAGTCAAGCGTAGTGTTCCACGAAACAAGCTGCATATAGGAATCACACATTTCCAACCAACAAAGAACATAACCAGAGCAGTCAGTTACATTATGCTGATGTGAAATACTGAATATTAAATCGGATCACCTGTTGATGTGAAATACTGAATATTAAATCGGATCACCTGTTGATGTGAAATACTGAATATTAAATCGGATCACCTGTTGATGTGAAATACTGAATATTAAATCGGATCACCTGTTGATGTGAAATACTGAATATTAAATCGGATCACCTGTTGATGTGAAATACTGAATATTAAATCGGATCACCTGTTGATGTGAAATACTGAATATTAAATCGAATCACCTGATGATGTGAAATACTGAATATTAAATCGAATCATCTGTTGATGTGAAATACTGAATATTAAATCGGAGCACCTGTTGATGTGAAATACTGAATATTAAATCGAATCACCTGTTGATGTGAAATACTGAATATTAAATCGAATCATCTGTTGATGTGAAATACTGAATATTAAATCGAATCACCTGTTGATGTGAAATACTGAATATTAAATCGGAGCACCTGTTGATGTGAAATACTGAATATTAAATCGAATCACCTGTTGATGTGAAATACTGAATATTAAATCGGAGCACCTGTTGATGTGAAATACTGAATATTAAATCGGAGCACCTGTTGATGTGAAATACTGAATATTAAATCGGAGCACCTGTTGATGTTTCCGGAGTGCCATGATGGTGATCGTATGATGAAATAACTAACAGTAAGGAGAATACAAGTCACACTGGATGATGGTTTCTTGTTTTGTGACATACGAAGTCGATGATGTATCTAATGTTGTACATTGTACGGGAGAACGAGATGATGTATCTAATGTTGTACATTGTACGGGAGAACGAGATGATGTGCTAGTTCATTTACATTGACAGGAGAAGGACAGGGGTGTTGTTGTTGTACATTGACAAGAGAGAAAGAGAGGGGTGTTGTTGACAAACATTGACAAGAGAGAAAGATAGGTGTGTGGTTGGTGAACATTGACAAGAGAGAAAGATAGGGGTGTTGTTGACGAACATTGACAAGAGAGAAAGATAGGTGTGTGGTTGGTGAACATTGACAAGAGAGAAAGATAGGTGTGTGGTTGGTGAACATTGACAAGAGAGAAAGATAGGTGTGTGGTTGGTGAACATTGACAAGAGAGAAAGATAGGTATGTGGTTGGTGAACATTGACAAGAGAGAAAGATAGGTGTGTGGTTGGTGAACATTGACAAGAGAGAAAGAGAGTCGTGTTGTTGGTGTACATTGACAGGAGAAAGAGATGGGTGTTGTTGGTGTACATTGGCAAGAGAAAGAGATGGGTGTTGTTGGTGTACATTGACAAGAGAGAAAGAGAGTAGTGTTGTTGGTGTACATTGACAGGAGAAAGAGATGGGTATTGTTGGTGTACATTGGCAAGAGAAAGAGATGGGTGTTGTTGGTGTACATTGACAAGAGAGAAAGAGAGTAGTGTTGTTGGTGTACATTGACAGGAGAAAGAGATGGGTGTTGTTGGTGTACATTGACAAGAGAAAGAGATGGGTGTTGTTGGTGTACATTGACAAGAGAAAGAGATGGGTGTTGTTGGTGTACATTGACAAGAGAGAAAGAGATGGGTGTTGTTGGTGTACATTGACAGGAGAAAGAGATGGGTGTTGTTGGTGTACATTGACAGGAGAAAGAGATGGGTGTTGTTGGTGTACATTGACAAGAGAGAAAGAGATGGGTGTTGTTGGTGTACATTGACAAGAGAAAGAGATGGGTGTTGTTGGTGTACATTGACAAGAGAGAAAGAGATGGGTGTTGTTGGTGTACATTGACAAGAGAGAAAGAGATGGGTGTTGTTGGTGTACATTGACAAGAGAGAATGAGATGGGTGTTGTTGGTGTACATTGACAAGAGAGAAAGAGATGGGTGTTGTTGGTGTACATTGACAAGAGAGAAAGAGATGGGTGTTGTTGGTGTACATTGATAAGAGAGAAAGAGATGGGTGTTGTTGGTGTACATTGACAAGAGAGAAAGAGGTGGGTGTTGTTGGTGTACATTGACAAGAGAGAAAGAGATGGGTGTTGTTGGTGTACATTGACAAGAGAGAAAGAGATGGGTGTTGTTGGTGTACATTGACAAGAGAGAAAGAGATGGGTGTTGTTGGTGTACATTGACAAGAGAGAAAGAGATGGGTGTTGTTGGTGTACATTGACAAGAGAGAAAGAGATGGGTGTTGTTGGTGTACATTGACAAGAGAGAAAGAGATGGGTGTTGTTGGTGTACATTGACAAGAGAGAAAGAGATGGGTGTTGTTGGTGTACATTGACAAGAGAAAGAGATGGGTGTTGTTGGTGTACATTGACAAGAGAGAAAGAGATGGGTGTTGTTGGTGTACATTGACAAGAGAGAAAGAGATGGGTGTTGTTGGTGTACATTGACAAGAGAGAAAGAGATGGGTGTTGTTGGTGTACATTGACAAGAGAGAAAGAGATGGGTGTTGTTGGTGTACATTGACAAGAGAGAAAGAGATGGGTGATGTTGGTGTACATTGACAAGAGAGAAAGAGATGGGTGTTGTTGGTGTACATTGACAAGAGAGAAAGAGGTGGGTGTTGTTGGTGTACATTGACAAGAGAGAAAGAGATGGGTGTTGTTGGTGTACATTGACAAGAGAGAAAGAGATGGGTGTTGTTGGTGTACATTGACAAGAGAGAAAGAGATGGGTGTTGTTGGTGTACATTGACAAGAGAGAAAGAGATGGGTGTTGTTGGTGTACATTGACAAGAGAGAAAGAGATGGGTGTTGTTGGTGTACATTGACAAGAGAGAAAGAGATGGGTGTTGTTGGTGTACATTGACAAGAGAGAAAGAGATGGGTGTTGTTGGTGTACATTGACAAGAGAGAAAGAGATGGGTGTTGTTGGTGTACATTGACAAGAGAGAAAGAGATGGGTGTTGTTGGTGTACATTGACAAGAGAGAAAGAGATGGGTGTTGTTGGTGTACATTGACAAGAGAGAAAGAGATGGGTGTTGTTGGTGTACATTGACAAGAGAGAAAGAGATGGGAGTTGTTGGTGTACATTGACAAGAGAGAAAGAGATGGGTGTTGTTGGTGTACATTGACAAGAGAGAAAGAGATGGGTGTTGTTGGTGTACATTGACAAGAGAGAAAGAGATGGGTGTTGTTGGTGTACATTGACAAGAGAGAAAGAGATGGGTGTTGTTGGTGTACATTGACAAGAGAGAAAGAGATGGGTGTTGTTGGTGTACATTGACAAGAGAGAAAGAGATGGGTGTTGTTGGTGTACATTGACAAGAGAGAAAGAGATGGGTGTTGTTGGTGTACATTGACAAGAGAGAAAGAGATGGGTGTTGTTGGTGTACATTGACAAGAGAGAAAGAGATGGGTGTTGTTGGTGTACATTGACAAGAGAGAAAGAGATGGGTGTTGTTGGTGTACATTGACAAGAGAGAAAGAGATGGGTGTTGTTGGTGTACATTGACAAGAGAAAGAGATGGGTGTTGTTGGTGTACATTGACAAGAGAGAAAGAGATGGGTGTTGTTGGTGTACATTGACAAGAGAGAAAGAGATGGGTGTTGTTGGTGTACATTGACAAGAGAGAAAGAGATGGGTGTTGTTGGTGTACATTGACAAGAGAGAAAGAGATGGGTGTTGTTGGTGTACATTGACAAGAGAGAAAGAGATGGGTGATGTTGGTGTACATTGACAAGAGAGAAAGAGATGGGTGTTGTTGGTGTACATTGACAAGAGAGAAAGAGGTGGGTGTTGTTGGTGTACATTGACAAGAGAGAAAGAGATGGGTGTTGTTGGTGTACATTGACAAGAGAGAAAGAGATGGGTGTTGTTGGTGTACATTGACAAGAGAGAAAGAGATGGGTGTTGTTGGTGTACATTGACAAGAGAGAAAGAGATGGGTGTTGTTGGTGTACATTGACAAGAGAGAAAGAGATGGGTGTTGTTGGTGTACATTGACAAGAGAGAAAGAGATGGGTGTTGTTGGTGTACATTGACAAGAGAGAAAGAGATGGGTGTTGTTGGTGTACATTGACAAGAGAGAAAGAGATGGGTGTTGTTGGTGTACATTGACAAGAGAGAAAGAGATGGGTGTTGTTGGTGTACATTGACAAGAGAGAAAGAGATGGGTGTTGTTGGTGTACATTGACAAGAGAGAAAGAGATGGGTGTTGTTGGTGTACATTGACAAGAGAGAAAGAGATGGGAGTTGTTGGTGTACATTGACAAGAGAGAAAGAGATGGGTGTTGTTGGTGTACATTGACAAGAGAGAAAGAGATGGGTGTTGTTGGTGTACATTGACAAGAGAGAAAGAGATGGGTGTTGTTGGTGTACATTGACAAGAGAGAAAGAGATGGGTGTTGTTGGTGTACATTGACAAGAGAGAAAGAGATGGGTGTTGTTGGTGTACATTGACAAGAGAGAAAGAGATGGGTGTTGTTGGTGTACATTGACAAGAGAGAAAGAGATGGGTGTTGTTGGTGTACATTGACAAGAGAGAAAGAGATGGGTGTTGTTGGTGTACATTGACAAGAGAGAAAGAGATGGGTGTTGTTGGTGTACATTGACAAGAGAGAAAGAGATGGGTGTTGTTGGTGTACATTGACAAGAGAGAAAGAGATGGGTGTTGTTGGTGTACATTGACAAGAGAGAAAGAGAGGGGTGTTGTTGGTGTACATTGACAATAAATACATGAAGTCTCTGACAAGACATCGAGAAGATGTGTTAACTAATGTAAATTGACAAAAGAAAGAAATGGTGTGGTGGTTGATGTACTTGACAAAAGAAAGAAATGGTGTGGTGGTTGATGTACTTGACAAAAGAAAGAAATGGTGTGTTGGTGAATGTACTTGACAAAAGAAAGAAATGGTGCGTTGTTGGTGTACTTGACAAAAGAAAACGAAGATGTGGATGCACATTGATGTGTGAATTAGATAATGTTACTGACGATGATATTACACTTGTCATTTCTGTGTTTTCCATTTTCCGTCATTACATGTCATATGTCAATAACTGTATCAAGACACCATGATATCCACAGGAATAGATACCGAAATACCTTGGAACGTTATTGCACCGGCGGTGATCTTATGCATTATACCTGTGGCATTGGGTGTTCTATATCTGAGAACACAGGTAGCGGCTGTGGTGTGTGCATCGGAGTCATCAAGTTGATCATGTACCTTGGCATATACATACACATATACATACACATATACATATACATACACATACACATATACATATACATACACATATACATACACATATACATACACATATACATACACATATACATATACATACACATATACATATACATACACATATACATATACATACACATATACATACACATATACATACACATATACATACACATATACATACACATATACATACACATATACATACACATATACATACACATATACATACACATATACATACACATATTCATAGATATATACATACACATATACACAGATATATACATACACATATACATACACATATACATAGATATATACATACACATATACATAGATATATACATACACATATACATACACATATACATAGATATATACATACACATATACATAGATATATACAGACACATATACATACACATATACATAGATATATGCATACACATATACATACACCTATACATACACATATACATACACATATACATAGTTATATACATACACATATACATACACATATACATAGATATATACATACACATATACATAGATATATACAGACACATATACATACACATATACATAGATATATACATACACATATACATAGATATATACATACACATATACATAGATATATACATACACATATACATAGATATATACATACACATATACATACACATATACATACACATATACATAGATATATACATACACATATACATAGATATATACATACACATATACATACACATATACATACACATATACATAGATATATACAGACACATATACATAAATATATACATACACATATACATACACATATACATAGATATATACATACACATATACATAGATATATACATACACATATACATAGACATATACATAGATATATACATACACATATACATAGATATATACATACACATATACATAGATATATACATACACATATGCATACACATATACATAGATATATACATACACATATACATACACATATACATAGATATATACATACACATATACATAGATATATACAGACACATATACATACACATATACATAGATATATACATACACATATACATAGATATATACATACACATATAAATAGATATATACATACACATATACATACACATATACATACACATATACATACACATATACATACACATATACATACACATATACATACACATATACATACACATATACATAGATATATACATACACATATACATAGATATATACATACACATATACATACACATATACATAGATATATACATAGATATATACATACACATATACATACACATATACATACACATATACATACACATATACATACACATATACATACACATATACATAGATATATACATAGATATATACATACACATATACATACACATATACATAGATATATACATACACATATACATAGATATATACATACACATAAAACAGTAGTAATATATGTGTGTAGTAATACGTGATTCAGTTCTGTCAAATATGTCTAGAGATACCATTAGTTAGTCCAGAAATCATCATCATGTGCACACATAGTACATTTACAGCTAACAACCGTATAAACAAACCCCACGGAAATGACACCCAGTATGAGTTATAAACTATCAACACAAAGTAGAAACAATAAAAAATACATATAGTTGAGGAATTTAACCATGTTTATTCTGTAGGGGTAAATGTGTTAGAAAATGTTACGCGTTGCGTTAGATGGATAATTGTTGTACAACGATACGGTTTACAGGGATATACGTTATATTTCTTATACAAGGATACGGTATACAGGGATATACGTTATATTTCTTTTACAAGGATAAGCTATAGAGGGACATTTGGTATGAAAGGATTGGGTAAAGAGGGAAGTTTGTTTTAAAAATATGCGCTATATCTATTCTACTGTATGTAATATCTACACTGAAATCTACATAATGTTTGTATATATAATACATATATATTCTACTGCATTAGTCATTGTCATTGTTTTCTGTGCTATAATAATCAGCTTGAAAAACTCTAGCAGGAAAACTATGTTAATGTGCACATGTAAGTTATTGTCATAGATCACATCTGAATCAACAAATATTTATGGGCACTATAAATGGACATATATTAACTTGTTCATAAACAAGTTACCGACGACTTTTTGGTAGGGTGTTATGTTACGGACAACTGTTATGTAGGGTGTTAAACTACGTTCCACTTTTTTGTCCACCATCTGATGTTAAAACAGTTCAAAGATGATTGAGATTATCCACGTGATTTAATTTTGCGTGACTGTTAGTAATACTGCATGTTCACGTTGTGTATTTCTTTAAAACATTCATTATTCTTTTTTATTTTTGTTTAGACAAAGGTTTTTGTTTTCACTTTCTTGCACTACCTTGTCTAATAAGGCTTGAAGTTCTTGTTCTCTCCCTTCAATCAGAGTTTTATCGTTTGTATATCTTAGATTTTCAGATTTTAACATTCAAAAACTATTCATGGCAGGTTTTCTATGTTTCGCATAGTATTCGCTTTACAGGGTGTAAAATAGAAGTTATGAAAATTAACAAGTCAGCAAACCAATGGATATAAGAATTAATTAATTAATTAATTAATTAATTCATTCATTCATTCATGCATTCATTCATTCATTTTCCTTTTGCGCCGAAGTTAGCGCATAGGGCAGAGGTCAGATCTCTCCAATTATATCTGTTCAAAGCTATTCTGTGCAGTTCTTCAATAGTATGAATATTGGTTGTTTTACTTTCTCTAAGTACTGTTCTTCTGAGCGTTTTTTTTGTGTCTACCCGTGGCTCTTTTGTCTGTAGTTATCCATTCAAGAGATTGGTGGTGTATTCTGTTGATGTCTGCGCTTAGTACATGCCCGATATCAACTGCAATGAAATTTTGAAAGTGTCTCTTCTCTGATTTTATTATTCGATTTGAATTCACTCCAATGGGTGTTAGTTATCCTACGAAAACATTTGTTCTCGAAATTCAGTAATCATTTTCTGAAGATAAGGAGCGTTTCCAACTCTCACATCCATATGAAAGCACCGGAATAACGCTGGAATTAAATAAATGCATTTTCTGTGCTGATTGCGTGAAAATGCATACAAGTGTGTGCTGTTTGATTTTGATCTCCAGATATTAGACAGTCTGTTAAATGCACTTAATGCTAGCGCAGTGCGAGTTGTAATTTCTGGCATGATATCACCGTCGCGTGTTAATTTGCTTCCTAGATAGGAGAATGTTTGTACTTTTTCAAGTTGTTGTCCATTTAAAGTAATTTCGTTTGATGAATTGGTGAAGTCCATAATGTTTGTTTTTAATGAGTTGATTTTGAGACCTGTTTGTCGTGCGATTAGTTTTAATCTATCAGTTTTTGTTTATTCATCTTGATGGTTTTCACTCAATAGTGCAATATCGGCAAAATCTAGGTCGTATAGTTTTTTTTATGAATATAATAATAATATGGATATAAAGCCAAAGTAAAGCCAAAGGTAAACAAACGATACGTTGAATAGAAAACATCAAGATAGTGGTGAACAAACATAGACTAAATGCAACCTCGGCGACACATCTGGCCTCGGAAAGACAGATTAAGCTCCCACCCCTACGCCTAACGGTAAGTGTGAATGCGATCAACAATAATTCACCTGGGGACAGGCAATCGACAAAACAGGGAGAAAAGATCTGATGACATTACACATCCTTGTCTAACTCTGATCTCCAACATCTGGAATTCTCTTACATTACTGTCAACCGCCAGCGCAGTTGTTTCTATCCAATGCATTTTTTTTCCTATCTTTATATCTTTCCCATCAACATTGAATTTTTCTAACATTTTTTATTATTTCTGAATGTTCGGTCTTCTCAGATGCTTTACTATAGACCAGGGGTCAGCAACCTATGACACGCGTGCCACATTTGGCACGCCAAACAATTTCAAATAGCACGCAGACCATTAATAATAAAACAAAGTTTAAAAAAAATATTTCGAGAATCTATTTCTTTTAATGTTGTTTACAACTTTACATATTATTGAATATTACTATATATTAATTAATTAAAATATAAAAATAAAATATATGGTAAAATAAGAATATTGACCTCGAAGTGTATAAAATGATATGTGATGTTGGCACTCTGAATAATTTGAAACTTTAAGTTGGCACACAGTTAGCAAAAGGTTGCCGACCCCTGCTATAGACATGCATCACACATGCATGTCTCTTTGTACTTCTATTGCCCTGTTCATCAAATTTTCGTATTATATATATGAAATTTCTCTACTTTCGTCGTTGACATATTGTTGTTGACTGACTATGCAGCAGTTATGTTGCTTATACAGACAATTGTGTGAGTACAGCTCTAGGCAAACAATATACATGGACACGCAAACATGGACACGCAATTTGTTGTTTGCTTCACATGATGACTTTGCTGTGTCAGCAGTTGCTTTTCAACATAATCCTATTAGACACAACATTTACACACATTCTGCTGGTGGATTTATGCAGAACATAGTTGTCAGAACATTTACACACATTCTGTTGGTGGATTTATGCAGAACATAGTTGTCAGAACATTTACACACATTCTGTTGGTGGATTTATGCAGAACATAGTTGTCAGAACATTTACACACATTCTGTTGGTGGATTTATGCAGAACATAGTTGTCAGAACATTTACACACATTCTGCTGGTGGATTTATGCAGAACATAGTTGTCAGAACATTTACACACATTCTGTTGGTGGATTTATGCAGAACATAGTTGTCAGAACATTTACACACATTCTGCTGGTGGATTTATGCAGAACATAGTTGTCACAACATTTACACACACTCTGTTGGTGGATTTATGCAGAACATAGTTGTCACAACATTTACACACACTCTGTTGGTGAATTTATGCAGAACATAGTTGTCAGAACATTTACACACATTCTGTTGGTGGATTTATGCAGAACGCAGTTGACACAACATGTACACACATTCTGTTGGTGGATTTATGCAGAACGCAGTTGACACAACATGTACACACATTCTGTTGGTGGTTTTATGCAGAACATAGTTGTCACAACATTTACACACATTCTGTTGGTGGATTTATGCAGAACGTAGTTGTCACAAAATTTACACACATTCTGCTAGTGGTTTTATGCAGAACGCAGTTGACAGAACATTTACACACATTTCTGCTAGTGGTTTTATGCAGAACATAGTTGTCACAACATTTACACACACTCTGTTGGTGGATTTATGCAGAACGTGATGAGGGATTTCAGTTTAGTTAGTCATGAACAATCATTCTATCTTAACATATTTTCTTCAATTCCAACTGTTAGTCCTGAATTGTATTTAGAGAGGATATATGTATATCGAGGAATGCATGTATCAGGGATATATGTCACATCAATGAATGCATGTATCAGGGATATATGTCACATCGAGGAATGCATGTATCAGGGATATATGTCACATCAATGAATGAATGTTTCAGGATACTACGTGTATCAATGAATAAATGTATCAGGGATATATGTATATCAAGGAATATATAAATATATACATTATATATAAATGTATCCGGGATGTATGTCACATCAGGTAATTCATATAGCAATGATATATGTATATGAAGGAATAATTGCATCATTGCTGTATATATATCACAAAATAAATGTATCAGGGACATTTGTATATCATGGAATGAATGTTTCACAAAAATATGTATATCAATAAAAACATACATCATGGATATCTTTCATATCAGGTAATAAATATATCAATGGCATATGTATATGATGAAATAAACGTATTAGCTATATATGTATATCAAGGAACATATGTGTCATGGACATGTGTATACCAAGTAATAAACGTATCAGGAATATATGTATACCAAGTAATAAACGTATTAGGGATATATATATATATATCATACCAGGCCAAGTGAATGTAAGACACATGTATGTGTGGGTGTACATAAGAAAATATCACAAGAAAATGGTTGACTGACTGTTGTCTTTAGAATTCCACAATAATAATAAAAATATATACGTGAAGCAATCATGTTTTTCTTGTTTATGTTATTGTGTATTTCCTGTCTCATCGAGCATGTAATTACACACTCGATGTTTTGTTGTATTCTAGAGCAGTGGTTGTGGCAGTTGAGATATCGAGGATGTGTCACATTGATATTCATGCCTGGTCATGTGAACTTTCAGTGCAACGAAAGATCTGATCGTCTGGCTTGCACTGCTATGGGTCCAGATCTAGAGTAACGATGTGTTTGACATTGTGAACTCATTACGAGAAACAACGCGGACAAATTCAATATATAAGAACAGTGATTATTTTCCAAATTAAATAAAAAATAATGCGGCTAGAAATTGGACGTTAATTGAAAAAAACCCAAGTGTCCACTTAGAAGACTTTATGTGAAGCAACAAATAAGTAGAAATGCCAGTCATGTCTTGGTGGATACATTCAAGTGAAGATTGATGCATTCATAGACGTATGCAGATTTCAATGCTAATGATCAGACTAATTCTTCTTTTCTTTAACGTTCATTTTCAGACTCCCGTTGGATCTCTCTTATAGCACGACACGACAATGCTCCTACTAGATATTCAGCAGGATGTAGTCCTGAGAATGGAAATACGTTGTGTCGCCGTTTTATTTGCGCCAATGGCTTGACACAACCATCATCGACGGACCTGATATAATAAACATGCTCTCTAGAAAAAAAAATCTTTATGATTATGCGACTAATTAATTAACTAAATAATCCACCAATAGGTCGCCTAACTAGCAAACTAACGAAGGTAAATACAAATAAGGTAGGAAGGTTACTGTAGAAAAATGTCAATATAAAATAATAAAATATAGAAAAATAACAATAAAACAAAGAACAAATACAATTGTCAAAGTGTCGGTAAAACTTTCAAACTAACGAAACAACCGACCGGCAAAACACTCGATCTTTGCACTTGAATGTAAACATATGAAATACCACTCGTCTAGGAACACACTCAATGACACACGGTGCGTGCAGCACACAGAACGAATGTCCAACAATATTAGTATTTAAGAACACTGTCAGATGAAAGAATGGATTAAGGAATTGTTGGTAAATATAGTTTAAGCTAAAGTGATCTCTTAACTGACTGTTTTAGAAGATTACTGGCATAATTGTCTTTCTAAGTGACTGTTTTAGAAGATTACTGGCATAATTATCTTCCTAACTGACTGTTTTAGAAGATTACTGGCATAATTATCTTCCTAACTGACTGTTTTAGAAGATTACTGGCATAATTATCTTCCTAACTGACTGTTTTAGAAGATTACTGGAATAATTGTCTTCCTAACTGACTGTTTTAGAAGATTACTGGCATAATTGTCTTCCTAACTGACTGTTTTAGAAGATACTGGCATAATTATCTTCCTAACTGACTGTTTTAGAAGATTACTGGCATAATTGTCTTCCTGACTGTTTCAGAAGATTACTGGCATAATTATCTTCCTAACTGACTGTTTTAGAAGATTGCTGCCATAATTGTCTTCCTAACTGACTGTTTTAGAAGATTGCTGCCATAATTGTCTTCCTAACTGACTGTTTTAGCAATGTCTTCTAGAAAATATTGCAAATATAAGAATGTGGCACGCCGATCATTCGGAATATTTGGTACAGAGCTAACTCATACCGTTAGAAACATTTGTTACAGAGCTAACTCATACCTTTAGAAATATTTGTTACAGAGCTAACTCATACCTTTAGAAATAGAAGCAGATATTATCGTCATCACGTACAGTCTTCGTAACAAAATTTTGTTACAACAGGCCTCCAACATCTTCCGTGTCTTGCTTTGGTGTTACACTCTGATAGACTGCAACTTTTAGATCTCGTGATATTTCTTCCCAATTTTATCTTTGCCTATATCTCGCTCGCTCCAACTTTACTTCCAAGTAAGGTCAACAAGGTATCACGCCAAAACTTCAACAAGGTATCACACCAACTGTATAATAAGTTATTGAATAATCAAACTATAAAAAGTAAGCTATCGAAAAGTCACACTACACGACGTTAGTTATAGACTAGTCACACTACACGATGTTAGTTATAGAATATACAATAGTCACATTACACAATGTTAGTTATAGAATAAAGAATATTAAAACTACACAATGTTAGTTATAGAATAGTCACACTACACGTTGCTAGTTATAGAATAGTCACACTACACACTTTTATTTATGGAATAGTCACACTACAAAATGTTAGTTATAGAATATAGAATAGTCACACTACACGTAGCTAGTTATAGAATAGTCACACTACACGTTGCTAGTTATATAATAGTCACACTACACGTTGCTAGTTATATAATAGTCACACTACACGTTGCTAGTTATAGAATAGTCACACTACACGTTGCTAGTTATATAATAGTCACACTACACGGTGCTAGTTATATAATAGTCACACTACACGTTGCTAGTTATAGAATAGTCACACTACACGTTGCTAGTTATATAATAGTCACACTACACGGTGCTAGTTATATAATAGTCACACTACACGTTGCTAGTTATATAATAGTCACACTACACGTTGCTAGTTATATAATAGTCACACTACAAAATGCTAGTTATATAATAGTCACACTACACGTTGCTAGTTATATAATAGTCACACTACAAAATGCTAGTTATAGAATAGTCACACTACAAAATGTTAGTTATATAATAGTCACACTACACGTTGCTAGTTATATAATAGTCACACTACACGTTGCTAGTTATATAATAGTCACACTACACGGTGCTAGTTATATAATAGTCACACTACACGTTGCTAGTTATATAATAGTCACACTACACGTTGCTAGTTATAGCATAGTCACACTACTAACTGAACTGATAAACTCATTATCCTGGGTGATTTCAATGCCCGAGTTGGCAAAGACTCCCAGACATGGCAAGGTGTTCTTGGACGTCATGGGATTGGTAAATGTAACAGCAATGGTTCCCTTCTTTTAAAGCTATGTTCTGTGCACGAACTCACTATCACCAACACTATGTTTCGTTTGCCATCGCGCAAAAAGACCTCTTGGATGCATCCACGCTCCAAGCAGTGGCATCTTATAGACTATATCATAACCAGAAAAAGGGACATCAAAGATGTTCGTGTCACAAAAGCAATGTGTGGAGCTGAATGCTGGACTGATCACCGGCTTATAGTATCCAAACTAAATTTCACCATTGCAAGAAAAAGACGTCCACAGGGACAAAAGATAGAAAAACGCCTAAACACTGATCGGTTGAGTAACCACGATATAAAAAATAATCTCTCCAAGGATCTCGACGTAGCCTTGGGAGACTTAGATCTTCTTAATACCACATCTGAAGATAGCTGGGCTTCGTTTAAAGGAATTATTTACGCCAAAGCGAAGGAACATCTGGGAGTGAAGGTACATAAACACAAAGACTGGTTTGATGATAATAATTTTGAGATAACATCCTTATTAGAAGAGAAACACAAAGCTTTCAAGAAACTACAAGGGGCAGCATCTTCACCGTCCAAGAAAGTAGCCTATAACAAGATCCGTAACACTTGTCAAAAGAAGCTTAGAGAGATAAAGGATAAATGGCTAAGTCGAAAAGCTGAAGAAATTCAAATGTTTGCAGACAGAAAGGACTATAAGCGATTCTATGAGGCTTTAAGAACTATCTATGGTCCACACTCATCGGGATCACCACCTCTATTAAATGCCGATTCGTCGAAGCTTCTCACTGATAAAAATGACATCTTAAATCGTTGGGCTGAACATTTTGAAGAAATCCTAAACAAACCATCAGTAATAAATGAAGAAGTCATAAACAGAATACCACAACTTAGGATAAGAGAAGTACTCGATATACCCCCAAGCAGTCAAGAGGTTATTATAGCGATTAAACAAATGTCAAATGATAAAGCTCCAGGTTTGGATGCCTTACCTGCTGAAATTTATAAAAATGGCGGACCACTGCTGATTAAAAAACTAACTGACATTTTTGGTATTTTCTGGAACTCAGGTACATTGCTTCAAGATCTAAAAGATGCTTCTATAGTGCACCTATATAAAGGCAAAGGTACCAAACAGACTTGCGATAATCATAGGGGCATACCACTTTTGTCTATAGCTGGTAAAATTCTCGCTCGTGTCATACTCAACAGATTAAATAATTCTCTACTAAACGAGCTACTCCCAGAGAGTCAGTGCGGTTTTCGTGCAGGTCGTGGTACACTTGATATGATATTCTCTGCACGACAAATTCAGGAAAAGTCACAAGAGCAACATAGTGAACTCTTAGCAACATTTGTGGACTTAACTAAAGCATTCGATACCGTTAACAGAGAAGGACTGTGGAAGGTGCTTACAAAGTTCGGATGCCCCCCAAAACTTGTCACTGTGATACGACAATTTCATGACGGTATGATGGTTAGTGTTATCTGCGACGGAGGAGTATCTCCTGCATTCCCTGTCACAAATGGTGTAAAGCAGGGATGTGTGCTGGCCCCTACTCTTTTCAGCCTGTTATTTACAGCCATGTTAACGGAAACACACCATAGTAATGAAACAGCAGGCATAATGATCAATTACAGAACGGATGGTGGTCTTTTCAATTTACGTCGTCTAAATGCAAACACGAAAACTAAATCTAGTACTGTTAGAGAATTACTTTATGCTGACGACTGTGCATTGTATGCTGACTCTGTCGTAAACATGCAGAGCACCATAGACCGCTTCTCAAAGGCCTGCAACAACTTTGGTCTCACTATTAACACCAAAAAAAACAGAAGTCATGCACCAAGCAACATCAAATAGCCAACATACTGCTACTTCCATCATCGTCAATCAGGAAAAACTGCAGGTAGTCGACAATTTTACTTACCTTGGAAGCACTCTCTCTCGCGATGTCAACATTGATGTGGAAATTAACAATAGACTGGCAAAAGCTAGTGCTGTATTTGGCAGATTACGCAAAAATGTATCGGACAGAAGAGGTATAAGAACAACCACCAAACTACAAGTATATGATGCTGCTGTTATACCAACCTTACTATACGCCTGCGAAACGTGGACAGTGTATGCTAGACATGCAAGAAAGTTAAATCATTTCCATCTTACCTGTCTACGTAAATTACTAAACATCCATTGGTGGGACAAAGTACCAGACTACGAGGTCTTGGAAAAATCAACCTCAATAAGCATCCACACAATACTTATGAAGGCGCAGGCACGCTGGGCAGGCCATCTTGTGCGTATGGAGAACTCGCGTTTGCCAAAACAAATATATTATGGAGAACTCAAGGCAGGATTTCGAAAAGCTGGTGGACAGAAAAAGCGTTTCAAAGACACGCTCAAGTCATCCTTGAAACATCTTAACATTGACGTAGGCGCTTGGGAGAGCCTCGCTCAGGATAGAACAGCATGGCGTTACAGCATTAGAACGGGAGCACTAGCGGCAGAAGAATTCAGACAAGAAACTGCAAGACAGAAGCGGACACGTAGAAAAGAAAAAAACATCTCAACCTCACAAAGATACCTTCTATTGTTGTCAATTCTGTAAAAGAACATTTTGTGCGCGCATTGGACTTGCTAGTCATTTAAAAACGCACTATTAACTTTATTATTTTATTATTTATTGTTATTATTATTATGGTTGAGTTTTTGGTCATCATCGATCACGACGGACGAACATCAGTCACACTACACAATGTTAGTTAAAGAACAGTCACACTACACAATGTTAGTTATAGAACAGTCACATTACACGATGCTAGTTATAGAATAGTCACACTATGCGATTCTTGTTATAGAATATAGAATAGTCACACTACACGATGTTAGTTATAGATTAATCTATTTCTGTTTCATACACAGGTGAGATAGAGATACTGATGTATTCTGATTAGATTGTGTGTATTTATTTCGTGTGTGATTGTTTCCATATAGATCTATAGATCCCTGTTGCTAGGTAACGCATTGAAAACTGCATTGTTTCATTGTTTTATTGTTCTATGTTATTTCTCTTTTATAAATAAACAAAATATCCGAAGAATTTCGATAAATTGGAGAGTGCCGCAGTAGCAAAACAAATAAGTAGAAAATACTAAATAAGGTAGAAAGGCTGCTAAATAATTTCTAACTATTAATAATCAAAAATAAATAACTAACAATAAAAAAATAGAACAAGAACATTTTTCTACGTTTTGTGTCCACACGGGACCTATGTCTACGTTTTGTGTCCACACGGGACCTTTTTCAAGAAAGAAATACCAACCAAAAGCAGACAACCATAAAAAAAAATATTGTACACTAGGACTTTGAGTTGTTTCCCTCAGCAGAAACACATGTCCAAGTGTTTCTGGTAAGGGAAACATCTCCAACATCCCTTGTCTCGTGTCTTGTAATTGATGAAATGTGTATATATCTAATTCTTAAATCACCTGATCAATATCAATCAATTATACCGTAACCCGTCAGGGTGGTCTGGGTACCACATTGGATGCTTCAACACACAGAGTTCTCCAGCGATTACTATATTCAACGATGCGGATGAATGAGGAAAAATCTTATCCTGATCATTCCTTGATAGTGTCTTACCTTTTCTGTGTTTTTCCTCCTCTGGTTATCACATTATCGACAGTTCCCTGCGGTATTGTTTTTGACAAGGAATCAAGTCTGCATACATGTCCAAACCATGCTAGTTTTCGTCGTTTCACTATTGAAATCATTACTTCTTGTACACCAGCATACAACTCTATTTGATTTCTTACGTACAAGTTGGTCTCATGTTCCCTATAGGAAATTCGTAGAATTCGTGTGTAGTATAAGTACTCGAAAGCCTGTAATCCTCTCTCCATGTCCGCAGTGAGTGTCCAACTCTCACAACCATACATCACAACAGAAATCACTAGTGACTTATATAGTTTGACTTTCACAACAACACTGATATTGCTTTTCCAGACCATCATCACCATCAAGTGCCGTCTCCGCAACGAAGGTTGACTGCAGCGGATCTCAAACATCCCCTGTCTCTTGTCTTGGTGGTGCACTCTGCTAGACTGTAACCTGTCCATCGTGTGATGTTACTCTCCCACTTGTATCTCTGCCTACCTCTTGCTCGCTTCCCTCTGACCTTACCCTCAAGTAAGGTCTTCAATAAGGTGTCATAGAGACCAAACTCGAAATAAAGGAATGAAGAAAATGGATGTGCTAGACATCGAACCTCCTGACCACAAGTGGCCAACCGGGGTGCAAATAATCACAGTTCTACTGTGTAACTTGCAGCACAACGTACTTCACGCTCCCCGGCGGAAATCACACGAAATATTCGTTGTGGTTATATGAGAACAAACGCAGAAGAAGAAGAAGAAGAATAAGGTGTCATGTATTTTAATGTCCAAAATATTTTATTTGCCTGATCTTTATATCTCTTAGTAATTATTTCTTCATATTATGTGTTTTTAACACCTCTTTATTTGTTTTCTTCTCTTTCCATGATGTTCTCCCTATTCTTCTACATACCCACATCTCAAAGACATCAATTATGTCTTCTAATTGTTTATTTAGTGTCCATGTTTCTGAGCCATACATTAATATAGAATAGATGTAGCATTTTATAATTTCCAAATCACCGTTAGCTTTATAGGCTAAATCACCAGAAATTGATCACACAACTTGATGTCGTCATATAAATCTGAACTCTCTATCCAAAGTTAAACAAGACACATGTGGAACCTTATCATATTATATGAATATATTCCAATGTGGCCGTTATGGTAAGTAAAATAATGTCTCAATTATTGTCTGTTTTCAATTTGATTCTTTCATTTTTTTAGAGATTGACTGACAAATATGGTCTATAATTTCTGGTGGGATTTTTCATCTGCGCGTATTAGTACATTAAAATGGATATCAGATGGAAAAAGTGGAAGACCAAGACAGAGACTTCGCATAACAACGCTCAAAGAAATTCTAACAATATGTGGAATATGAGTCTCAATGCAAGACTTACACACAGGACCATCATATCGTTCGAACTGGAAAGCTTTGGTTTCTGCCCTACATATTGTGTTCGGCGCTGAAGAAACATAGGATAGATAGATAGATAGATAGATAGTTCGATAGATAAGATAGATAGATAGACTAGACTAGACTAGACTAGACTAGACTAGACTAGACTAGACTAGACTAGACTAGACTAGACTAGACTATACTAGATTAGATTAGATTATAATAGATTATATTAGATTAGAATAGAATAGATTAGATTAGATTAGATTAGATTAGATTAGATTAAATTAGATTAGATAAGATTAGATAGATAGATAGATAGATACATAGATAGATAGATAGATAGATAGATAGATAGATAGATAGATAGATAGATAGATAGATAGATAGATAGATAGATAGATAGATAGATAGATAGATAGATAGATAGATAGATAGATAGATAGATAGATAGATAGATAGATAGATAGATAGATAGATAGATAGATAGGTAGGTAGGTAGGTAGGTAGGCAGGTATGTAGGCAGGCAGGCAGGTAAGGTAGGTAGGCAGGCAGGCAGGCAGGCAGGCCGGCAGGCAGACCGACAGACAGACAGACAGACAGACAGACAGACAGACAGACAGACAGACAGACAGACAGACAGACAGACAGACAGACAGACAGATAGATAATAGATATATATATATATATATATATATATATATATATATATATATATATATATATATATATATATATATATATATATATATATATATATATATAGATATATATATATATAGATAGATTAGCAAGTGATAACTTAGTCGAGAGATCATCGTCACTGTACACTGGACTCATCCATCGTTGCTCAGATCTCCGTCTGTGTATTTACCAGTAAATTCAAGTAGGAAGCCAGAGGATAAATTCAAAATTCCTAAGACCAATAGGGATTGAACCAGTCCGTTCTGTCGGCACCAAATCGCCAGGCAACTAGAACAAGCGGGATTTTCCCTGCTTGTCTAGCCGCATCTCCAAAAATATGTGATTGTGCCAAGACATTTAAACTGTTTACTCAAGTCGCTTAGAACTGATCAATCGAGACTATTATAACAACAACGAACATCCCGTGCAAGTGTTGAAGTATATTCAGTAATACAAACATATAACATACATATAAACATAAATAACATAGACAGTATAATTTTACTTCCAACAATTTATTTGTATTTAGATAATTAAACGATGGCTGACAGTTCCAGTTCTCTGTTTGGTCAACAAACATTATTTGCTGACCACAATGATGTCCATATTTTGTCACGCCATATTTAAAACCCAGCTACTTTATTCTAAACATGGATACTAAATCGTCAACCTCATCTAATTTCGTTTGATCGTACAGTTTCTAGTTAATTAAGCCGGCAGGATCTATTGCTAGGCCACGTGATACAGGTAAATATCCTGCTAAACAATAACTACTCTGTTATTGCTTTAAACATCTGGCGATTGACAGTGCATGAACTCGCCCAGCTACACTCGAAATCACAAGACATAATTATATAGGCAGATGGCTCACTTAACGGACACACAAATAACAGCGGTTGAGTTTCTTTCCCCTACAAAATCGGCGTGAAATTGGTCGATAAATCTTCAGCGTATTCCACTGTCTCATCGAGCATGATGATGGAGATAGAGGGGGTCACAGCAGCACTTAATTGGTTGATAACTGATACGCAAACTAGGTAATACACACATACTCTGAAATCATGCTGGCAAGATATTAAAGTACATGCTGAGAAAAGAATGGGTAGACTTATTGAATAACTCAATTGTCAATAGCATGACATGGATATACTGCCCTGGTCATGCTGGTGTCAGAGGAAATCAGAGAGCCGATTTCTTGGCAGACAATGCGGCGTTAGACGCCACAACTATGAGAAGACTTGATCAAGGCAGTAATAAATTCATTTCAAGATGACGATGATGTCAATGAGGCTGAGAATGTACACATACAGAGAATGTCAGAAATGGGAATATCTAGAGGGGAGGGAAGGAATGTAATTTTTGCTGTAATGTTCTGAAGATCACGCAATCAACACCTACCCGGGACTCTGAGTCTACAAACACTGTTATGGCTGCTGAAACGAATGGTAGAACACTTAAGGGAGTGCCCTACGTCTTGTTAAGCCAGTTTCTAATCAAGAATCAAGATTTTTTAACCTTTTTTAAACCTGTTTTAATTCTGGGTCATTGATCATTATGTAGCATCTCAGTGGAGTATATCTCTTCGAGACAACCACTATTTCTGTTTTTTTCGTTTAAACTGTTGCCTTTGTTTTCCCGTTCTTTCATTGTCTTATCTAACAGAGCTTGTAGTTCCTATTCGCTTCCTGCGATCAGTACTGTGTCGTCAGCATATCTCTAGTTATTTATATTGTATTCTCCCACTTTTATTCCTATAATATCTTCTATATTTCGCGTAATGTAATCTGTATACAGGGAGAAAAGGTCCGGTGACATTACACAACCTTGCCTGACACCCATTTCTATCTTTTGAAATCTACCTATAGTGTTATTAACTCTCATTGTAGCCGTTTGTTTCATAAACATATTTCTTACTATGCTTAGTTCTTTCCCATCAACGTTAAGATTTTCTAGCAGTTTTATAAATAGAGATAAGTACTAATCTATAATAATAGAACAAACTCAATAACATTATAGTTTGTGTTCATTTATTCTTCCTGTACCACAACTCAACATGGTTCATTTGATCAACATGACAACATCAGAAAAACTTAAAGGTAAAAGTTGCCTTTGATTCTTCACCGTGCTATAAATAGCACACTGTTTACATTTTGTAACTATCCAACATCACGGATTTCCGTGTAAACCAATGAAATTAATGGCTGACGTGACGTCATATCCCGAAAATCACTGATTTCAAATCTAGACATAGACGAACTTATGCATAATCTGTTTCTTTTCCGAAATACATAATTTTTAACATTTCCTATCATTTGTACTGAGTGCTCTGTATTTCTGCTCGCTACACACGGAGCGATGCGCGCACACATTAGAAACATCATTTCTAATACTAACAGTTCTCTAAGTACTTAATCTTATACTTGTAAAATCACACAACAAAGGTTAGGTAATACCTCGAAACTAGAACAAAGGTCACAACGAAGATTTAAAATCAACTTGCGCCAACAGAAAACTACTGACAATATACAATAATTTACATAAATTGCATGATTTAGTTCCAGGATTGCATGGGTGGAGTTAAAAGTAAGACTTCCACCCATCAGCCTACCTTCCTCTCCAAACATTCATTAATTTTCCTTTTGTGCTGAAGTTAGAGCATAGGGCAGAGGTCAGATCTCTCTAATTATATCTGTTCAAAGCCATTCTGTGCAGTTCTTAAATAGTATGAATATTGGTTGTTTTACTTACTCTAAGTATTGTTCTTCTGAGTGTTTCTTTTGGTCTACCACTTGCTCTTTTGCCTGTAGGTATCCATTAAAGAGATTGGTGGTGTATTCTGTTGGTGTCTGCGCGTAGGACATGCCCGATGTAGGACCAACTCTCCAAACATGGGTGGAGTTAAAAGTAAGACTTCCACCCATCAGCCTACCTTCCTCTCCAAACATTCACTTACCTAATCTTATTTCTGTCCGGCCTTTGGGTCTTGAACAGTCGATTTCAGTTTTCAGCGACGGTCAATATTCGTTGTTCTTGCAATGACAGTTAAATATTCGAGAAATTGTTATGAATGTGTTCTTAATTCAGACGAATCACAATGAATCTCACAAGTATCGGTAAGGTCAGTCTTCTCAGATACGTCAACACGTTTCTAAAAGTAAATTCCACGGTGTTAACGCCTCAGCAGGTTGAGGCGCTGCTGGCAGGTAAAATTCCAAACGATGTCAGCACATCAGCACGATTATGCGCTTCTGGTACACTCCTACAAAAAGATTATTTCTAATTGACTACCACTTCGTTCTTGCAAATGTCCATCAGTTAAAACTAACACAAAATGTCCACTTATGTTGTATTCAGTCATGAGGGAGACCTAATGTTCTTGAACCTCGATGATTGGCTCGTTCAATACAATGTCAATCCTTGACAACATCCTATTCTAAGATTTCATCAATAGCTGCTAGAACATGATTGCTTTACTTGTCGTCTAAAATATGATCCTCTCACTCACACAAATGTTCTAAAGACGTCCCCAGGGAGGACGTAATGCCGCCGGACCGAATAATAGAATAAATACAACACGTGATCAGTTATTTGTTGTCATCTTTTAATTGTTGTCTCATCCTGTCATCATCATCATCTGTCTCACACACATACACACACACGCATGCGAACGCACAAACTCACGCACCACGCACGCACACACATATATAAACAGAAGAGCTGTGTATAAATCCATACATCTGGACATTGTAACTTATCATCAGATGGAGAATGTCGTGCAGCATACAAGTCAGTCTTCTACTAAATAACATCATGATGCTAACTATGATTTCCGGAGGTATGGCTCATGTTTCCTACATGTTGTATAAATCATGTTTGACGAGTGTGTTACAGTGTTTCCTACATGTTGTGTAAATCATGTTTGACGAGTGTGTGACAGTGTTTCCTACATGTTGAGTAAATCATGTTTGACGAGTGTGTTACAGTGTTTCCTACATGTTGTATAAATCATGTTTGACGAGTGTGTGACAGTGTTTCCTACATGTTGTATAAATCATGTTTGACGAGTGTGTGACAGTGTTTCCTACATGTTGTATAAATCATGTCTGACGAGCGTGTGACAGTGTTTCCTACATGTTGTAAGTAGTATAATACGTATGAAATGAAACTTGACCCGCCATTGCGGGTAAATTTTTGGGTCTAAGATTACAACCAACGGGTCCCAACATGTCTGACTACTGACCCGTTATGGGCCATGTTACGGATTTCAAAATCTGACCAGTAACTATGGTTGTCTATGAGTCATCTAATTCAACAAAGTGAAACTGCCCAATGGCGAAAAAGTATCGAAGTTAGCGGTGGCTTTTTTTTCGAAACATACAACGCAACAACGAAACTGGCCAACGGAACACCCAATGCCAAAGAGTTTAAAAATTTCTATTCAATAGTGAAAACGTATCTATGGGAGGAATGGGGGATGTATTAGCAAGCCATTAGCCATGTTAGAACCGGGAAAATTCAACGAAATTTCTCACTTTGCTATTTTGAACTGTACCAAACAACCTACTTAACAAATAGATGGGGTTCTAGGTAGTTGTCTACAGGTCACATGATTCAACAAAGAAGGTTGTAAAATGTATGGCGAAAAATAATTCTCCCCATCTGTCTGAGTGGTGGGTGTGTTTTCCACATGTTATAATGTCCTAGGATTTAACAGTGACATTTTCCACCTAGAGGTCACGGTGAAAAGATACGCTGAAACGTATGTAGATGACGTTGAAAACGTTCGCGGTCTAAAGCATTGTAACTCAATGAACCATGACGATTCTTCAGCTCCAAAAATATAGGTAGTTAGCAATTTACAAACTGTCGCAAAATAAACATGTAGAAAAGAAAGTGGAAGATCAATGAGTGTGAATTGTTGCAGTTACCTATAGGTTATCACACTTATGAAAAAGATTGACATTAACTGTATAAAAGATACTATGATATTTCTACATTATTTAATGTTACCACATCACTCAATAACATTTTCTATTTCTTTGTTTAAAGTTTAGCCTAGCCACATTCGGCTAAACTCTCGATTACCACCTTACAGCAACCGACAATATATAGACCAATAAATAATACCGTTTTACGGGACTGTTTCCTTTCAGTTCCTGAGGCAGACTGACACCGGATGATGATAGCGATAGAGTAATCACACTCCCATATATATATATATAAATATAAAATAAAAAAAATAAAACATAAATGGACAGAGAATGTGATTATTACAATTGCATTTATAATTAAAAAAATAATGTTTATAAATAAAATATATTAAAGCAAGGAAAAATAAAATGTGTAAATGACTAATAAATATTGTTTCAGACATGATATTAGACCGTACCATTCTTCTAAATCAATAAGTTTCACTCAAGCTCTATCAGTTATATAGATAATCCAAATACACACACACACACACAAAGACAGACACATACACACACACATATATGTGCATAGTGCGTCAAAAATGTATTATTTAGAACACATTTCTACATCGACCCGTGAAATTTTGGCTAGATTTTTGGACGCAAATGGGGCTGATTTCTCCTATAAATTGCATCAATTTGAAAATTGCAGTTGTCAATAATTGCCAGATTGGATTTCAATAATAAATGCGTTCGAAGTAAACACATAGTTATTATTTTACGAAAATAACTAAACTCGAAAATATACATACATAATGTAAGAAAAATGACGTCAAATTCCATCATGTTCAAAAATTATCAATATAGTACAAAATTGATAGCAATACACATGAAAATCATGTCAGAAGTAACGTGGAAATATTACACTTTCGATCGGAACTATCCTTATGTTCATATAAATACCGACAAAGACAACATAAATATCACTATCTGCACGTCTCAATGGCGCATATTCGGTCTCAGGACATTAACATTAATGACTCAAACGAGTCTCTCTTCGGGCTGAATCAGCTAACAAAGAGAAACAATAGTGTATTTTAATGTGTACCGCCCGGTCCATATTTTTCTAAGAACTTTCTGGTACTATTATTATTATTGACTATCATTGCAACCAACCGTAACATATCCTGAAATAACAATACTAATTCAAACATGCGACGCCTTACAGTAAAAGCAGAGAAATAACAATGGGGGAACGACTGCAACAGTGATTTGATGACCAATTGCTGGCCGTTTGACTGTAACATAATACCTCACAGTCACAAATGTACATCTGCTAAACATAAACATACATTGAGAGAAACTACAACAAGTAGAACATTATCAATATCTTGGACACATAGTCACAAATGACAGTAGAAGTGAAACAGAACTTAAACGGAGAATAGGAATTGTTGAAAAGTGTTTTCAATTCCATGAGGAACATATGAATATCTAAACAAATTACAAACAAGCTAAAATGAGAATTATAAAATGCTACTTCTATTATATAGTAATGCATGGTTCAGGAACATGGACAATAAACAAACAATTAGAAGACAGAATTGATGCCTTTGAGATGTGGATATATAGAAGAATAGGGAGAACAACATGAAAGAGGAAGAAAACAAAACAAAGAAGCTCTAACACACTTCGTAGGAAGAAAGAATGATTAAAGGAAATAAAGATCAATCAAACACAATATTTTGGACACATCAAAACTTTATTTTCTGAAGCATGACATACAATTCTCATTTGTTATTGTTTCTATACATTTCTTTTTCTCGAGTTTGTATTTTCTTGGCACACGGCTTCATGTATAAAAATAGTGACCAACGTAAAGCAAGAACAATACTTATACACCTCACGAATGAAGTCTTGTTTATGTTTTTGTGAGAGGTCTATACCGGAGCATGACGATAAAGACCTGTCATCTCTATCGTAGTTACGACTCCTTCTGCCGACTACAAAGTGTATACATGTTGACAGTATCTACTCATTAACATTTTATTGCTATCCTTTAATGCCATACTTTAGAATCAACATGATACTAAATATCACAAGATGATGTTCTATTGAGACAATCTGACTCTATGGACTCAAAGCATGGATGGTAAACAAAAGAGCCCGAGATAACCTATAGGCAACTGGGATGTGGTTTTTGAAAAGAATTATGAAAATTCTGTGGCCAGCCAAGAAAAATAATGTAACAGACAGACCCACAACAAGAGACAGCCACAACGAGATTTTGAGAATACAATCTAGAAGGACAAATGCCATCCCACAAGAAGCAGATCCATCGAGAGTTTGAGATTGTCATCTAGAAGGACCAATGAACTGCAGCAAGAGACAGATCAAGCGGAAGTTTGAGAATGAAATCTAGAAAGACCATAGTCCAGCTACAAGAGACAGACCCAGCGGAGATTTGAGAATGAAATTTAGAAAGACCATTGTCCAGCTACAAGAGACAGACCCAGCGGAAGTTTGAGAATAAAATATAGAAAGACCATTGTCCAGCTACAAGAGACAGACCCAGCGGATGTTTGAGAATGAAATCTAGAAAGACCATTGTCCAGCTACAAGAGACAGATCAAGCGGAAGTTTGAGAATGAACGCTGGAGAAGAACCCTCATGAGAACGGTTATAATTCGCTGAATACCATCCAGATCTATGATTTTGCTTTCTTTAAAACTGGACATAAAAATGTGAGATATTTGTTTCAGATTGCCCAGTTGGTTGGTTTGGAGAAGACTGTACTTTCAAGTGTCATTGTGCCGAATCGCATATGTGCGATTATTATAGTGGTGCATGCCCACAGGATGGTTCATGCACATATGGTTTATTTGGACCTGGATGTCAGTACGGTTAGTAGTGTGTGGACCTGGATGTCAGTACGGTTAGTAGTGTGTGGACCTGGATGTCAGTACGGTTAGTAGTGTGTGGACCTGGATGTCAGTACGGTTAGTAGTGTGTGGACCTGGATGTCAGTACGGTTAGTAGTGTGTGGACCTGGATGTCAGTACGGTTAGTAGTGTGTGGACCTGGATGTCAGTACGGTTAGTAGTGTTTGGACCTGGATGTCAGTACGGTTAGTAGTGTTTGGACCTGGATGTCAGTACGGTTAGTAGTGTTTGGACCTGGATGTCAGTACGGTTAGTAGTGTGTGGACCTGGATGTCAGTACGGTTAGTAGTGTGTGGACCTGGATGTCAGTACGGTTAGTAGTGTTTGATCAAACAATCATAAATCCAGAACAGATTCAACCAAAAGGTGTAATTCACGGTCACACAGATAAGTAATCGTAATTAAAATAAATTGTCTCTAGATTATCTTTTTTTCTGACGTAGTTAAGTAACTGCCGTCTGTCATTTGACTCTTTCATCAGCTCCTGGTTAGTATTTTCTATCTGTCCATGGCGCTCTCTTAGGTCGTGTATAGAATCGCATCTCTGTTGTCTCTAACTTTGCAACATACTATTTATTTATTGTAAAAGACTCACATCCATATCTTGGTATCGGTGTTATGTGGTTATGCAGAACTCCGTTTCTCACTTCTCTTGAAAGGACCATATGACACATTGTAATCTTTATGTTGATTTAATGCCGCTTGTGCATGGCCTATTATCTATAGAATTACTTCCATTTGATGTCATTGTTATTTCTTTTATTTGAACAACCATTACTTCTGTCTGATTTACTATTATTGCAGAAAATGTCTCTGTCTTGTCTTTATGCTGAAACTAAATTGATTACATTATATATATATATTTATATGCATTGAAGGGAGGCACTAAGACACATGGAATATGGCAAAGCCTAAGGTCCAGACAATATCAAATTAGAAGAATTAGCAGTCTTATATGACTTTGGAGTTGAAATAATCACAAAATTGCTGAATGACATATATAACAGCGGAAACATACCCGATGACTTAATGAGACCCATATTCATAGCATTACCTAAGAAACCAGGGACCACCGAATGTGAAGAACACTGTACAATCAGCCTCATGAGCCAAATAACCAAAATACTTGTCAGAATCATCATGAAGAGAGTGAGAAACAAAATAAAATCAGTAATAAGTCCAGAACAATGTGGCTTTGTAGAAGTCAAAGGCACCAACAATGCGATTTATATATTGAGAACACTAATAGTGAGGTCTATAGAGGTAAAAACAGATCTGTACCTCTGTTTTATAGACTACACTAAAGCTTTTGACAAAGTTAAACATAGCGAAATTATAACACTGCTAGAGAATCTGAACATTGACAGCAAGAATTTAAGAATAATAAAGAACATGTACTGGCAACAAACAGCAGCAATAAGACTAGGAAAGCAATTTGGCCATTTACAACAAATAAAACAAGGAGTCAGACAGGGATGCGTGCTTTCACCAGACCTGTTCTCTCTATACAGTGAAAACATATTGCGTGCAATAGTAGATATCCCAGGAATATCAGTGGGAGGACAAAATATAAATAATTTGAGATATGCGGATGACACTGTTCTGATTGCAAAAAGTGAGGAAGACCTTCAAAACGTATTTAATGTAGTAGTCACAGAAAGCAAAGAGAAATGCCTCTTTCTAAATATCAAGAAAACAGAAGTAATGGTTATTTCAAAGAAAGAAAATAACACACCTTGCAAGATCATAGTGAATGATATAGTATTAAAACAGGTCCACCAATTCAAATATCTAGGTACAATTATTACAGCAGATGGAAGAAGTTCAACAGAAATAAGATGCAGAATAGGACAGGCAAAAACAACATTCAGAAAAATAAAAAAAATATACTGTGTAATATGACCTTGTCATTAGAGGTGAGAAAGAGAGTTCTGCAGTGCTATATAACCCCTATACTAACATATTGGTGAGAGTCTTGGACAATAAACAAACTGGAAAGTGGGAGATTGGAGGCAACAGAGATGTGGTTCTACAGAATAATGCTGAGAATACCATGGACTGCCAGAAAAACTAATGTAGAGGTGTTAAAAGAGTTAAATGCGAAACGGACCTTAATCAACAATATAAGAAAAAGGCAATCTTCCTTTTTTGGCCACTTCATGAGACAGGCAGGTTTAGAGAACATAATCACAACAGGCAAGATTGAAGGCACCAGAGACAGAGGGCGACAACGTGAGAAAATATTAGACAGTTTGACAACCTGGCACGACAAAGAAACAACAACGACTTTGATACATAATACTGTGGACAGAGAGCTGTGGAGAGCCATGACCGCCTACGCCACCCGGCATGGCACCTGATGATATATATATATATATATTGCCTTGTGTATGCTATTTTATAAGGCGTTGCATGATTGAATAACGATCGTTTTTGGACTATGGCACGTTTGCTCGCGTAATCATCACCATCAAGTACGTCTCCGTACCGTAGGGTGTCCTCAACAGACACCCAACATCCCCTGTCTCAAGTTTTTGTGGTGCACTCTGTTAGACTGTAATCTGCCCGTCTTGTGATGTTACTCTCCCACTTGTATCTTTACCTACCTCTTTCTAGCTTCCATTCCAACTTTACCCTCAAGTAAGGTCTTCAACAAGTTGTCATGTTTACATTTAATGTGTCCAAAATATTGTATATGCTTTATCTGTATTTCCTTTAATCATTCTTTCTTCATACGAATTGTTGTTAAAGCCTCTGTGTTTGTTTTCTTCTTTCCTTCCGCGATGTTCTCCCTATTCTTCTATATATTCACATCTCACAGGCACCAATTCTGTCTTTCAATTGTTTGTTTATTCTCCATGTTTCTGAGCCATACAATAATATAGAATAGATGTCGAGTTTTATCATTCTCATTTTTAACTTGTTTGTAATTTGTTTAGCTGTTAATAATTTCCTCATGTCATTGACGGTACTTTTAGCCATTCCTATTCTCCTTTTAACTTCTGTTTCACATCTGCTATCATTTGTGACTATGTGTCCAAGATATTGATACTGTTCTACTTGTTGTAGTTTCTCTCCATGTATTTTTCTGTTTAGCTCCTAATCTTCTATGAGTTTGCAGATTATCATGTGTTTGTGTGTGAATATTTATACCCAATCCATATTATTTACTTGATTTATTGACTTGATCTATTATTCTTTGTGGATCACTTTTGCTAAAGAACAACGTCATCTTCCTATCTCACGACGTTCCTTATTTATTTATTTTTTTCTACTGATGTTTCGTTTATGTAATTCCTTCTATATGTTTACATATATTAGATCGTGTAGATATGTAGATATGTAGATGTGTAGATATGTAGATGTGTAGATATGTAGATGTGTAGATATGCAGATATGTAGATATGTAGATGTGTAGATATGTAGATGTGTAGATATGTAGATGTATAGATATGTAGATGTGTAGATATGTAGATGTGTAGATGCGTAGATATTTAGATGTGTAGATATGTAGATGTGTAGATATGTAGATATGTAGATATGTAGATGTGTAGATATGTAGATGTGTAGATGTGTAGATATGAAATACGTTGGATGATAAAATACATCCATGTCTTACGCCTCTTTGTATTTCTATGATTATACATAATGTTGTACTTTCAGTGGACTTGCTCAGTAACTATGCTTCAGCGTCTGTTGCTTTGTTCTTGAAGGATCACAATGAATACACGTGTAACCCTGACGAAAGAGCCGATTATATTGAGCTCACATTTGATACAGCACTACCGTTCTCTGGATTTGAGATGCACGTAGATGACAACAGTAAGTTATCCGTGTTCAAATCTATTCAATATGGAACCACTAACAATCTGCGTTACATTATACCTAGGTGGTTGTACATACATTATGTCAAACAATAGTGGGGGCAACATGAACAAGTTTGAGAGTTGTTGGGACAGCATGAAACATTTTGAGAGCTGTTGGGGCAGCTTGAATAAGTTTGAGAGTAGTTGGGGCAGCTTGAACAAGTTTGAGAGTTGTGTGGGCAGTATGAGCAATTTTGAGACTTGTTGGGGCAGCATGATACAGTTTGAGAGTTGTTGGGACAGCATGAACACGTTTGAGAGTTGATGGGGCATCATGATACAGTTTGAGAGTTGTTGATCTAGGGTAGTTTGTGTAATGATAACACTTGACCTTGGCAACTCAAGTTTATACCATTGAAATTGAGAAAGAAAATGTTCTCTAAACAAAAAATTGTTAAATTGATTAATTACGTATTTCCTGTACTTACCAATATATCAATGTTAGTGGCGACACCTAACTGCATGGGTTTTAATTTTTGTATTGCTTATTGTCTGTTCTTACCAATGCATCAGTGTTAGTGATGCAACTTAACTACAAGAGTTTCAACTTTGTTACTGCATATGAAATCTGTTTAATCGATTCCCCAGGTCAATGTAGGTCACCAATTTATGAGTATGATAGAGAAGAGCACACTGCTGCAAAATATGGAGCTGAGTTTGTATTGTACATTTATTTTCTGTTTACCCCCGGAAGCACGTCAGCTGTTTTACAAAATTTCCTGTCTTCCCGCGTACAGATCGATCAAGTTATACTTATTCGAAATGTACGATATATTTTCACAACACGTAGAACATCATTTTCTCAGAATTTGATGTAGTTAAATAATCGTGGCTATCAACTTGACAATCTCAAGTCAGTGTGTACAATTACAATTGTGAGTGTGTCACAGTGTGTACAATTACAAGTGTGAGTGTCACAGTGTGTACAATTACAAGTGTGAGTGTGTCACAGTGTGTACAATTACAAGTGTGAGTGTGTCACAGTGTGTACAATTACAATTGTGAGTGTGTCACAGTGTGTACAATTACAAGTGTGAGTGTCACAGTGTGTACAATTACAATTGTGAGTGTGTCACAGTGTGTACAATTACAAGTGGGAGTGTGTCACAGTGTGTACAATTACAAGTGTGAGTGTGTCACAGTGTGTACAATTACAATTGTGAGTGTGTCACAGTGTGTACAATTACAAGTGTGAGTGTGTCACAGTGTGTACAATTACAAGTGTGAGTGTCACAGTGTGTACAATTACAAGTGCGAGTGTCACAGTGTGTACAATTACAAGTGTGAGTGTGTCACAGTGTGTACAATTACAAGTGTGTGTGTCACAGTGTGTACAATTACAATTGTGAGAGTGTCACAGTGTGTACAATTACAAGTGTGAGAGTGTCACAGTGTGTACAATTACAAGTGTGAGTGTGTCACAGTGTGTACAATTACAAGTGTGAGTGTGTCACAGTGTGTACAATTACAAGTGTGAGTGTGTCACAGTGTGTACAATTACAAGTGTGAGTGTGTCACAGTGTGTACAATTACAAGTGTGAGAGTGTCACAGTGTGTACAATTACAAGTGTGTGTGTCACAGTGTGTACAATTGCAATTGTGAGAGTGTCACAGTGTGTACAATTACAAGTGTGAGAGTGTCACAGTGTGTACAAGTGTTTGAGCGTCACAAAGGGGGTACCAGAGCTTAGAAATGCCTATAACTGCTGTATTGTTTCCTGTATAATTTGTTGGCTAGTAATGTCGATTTCTGACATTATTACCTTGTGTTGACATTATTAACACACTCTATATACAGCCCATAGAAAACCTTCCTGCACACCTTCACAGGAAAACACAGTAACAAAATGTATACAACAACTACACTGTAGATATAGACATTATTAGCGAAAAAAGAAGAAAGTGTACGACAAATCAGCGCACAACGAAAACAATAAGCTTACTGAAAAGAAACTGAACCTACCCAGATTGCGAAGAAAATGTGAACGTTTCTGTTTTGCTTACCGTTACTTAAATAAATAAAAGCAATATATATATTTATATATATACATATATAAACACTACTATTTATGGTGATTGATATTTTTGATTACAGGAAGAATGTACAGTTTTACCGTACACATCAATGGCGAGGACTCATGCGATAATCAACGGAGATTCCATACTGGCGATAAAATTGTTTCTGTGACCTGTGACACGAACCTTCTTATCAGCAAACTCAGGATTGTAGGGCCCGTATGTCCATCTGTGTGTTCTATTTACGTGAATGGAGGTGAGTACATCGTAACGGTTCGCAAGTATTGTGATCACATGTACTCTCGATGTAAGATCGTACAATTTTCAGCTTTCCGTATGATTTTCTTTCGCTGTCTTAGAATTTTGTTTGTATCTGATGTGATGTTTCTTGTACAATCTTGAAATTTTCTTAATTATCTGTACCTTGAACAAGGTCTCCATGGCAAAAGATGTTCTTCAAAAGATGGGGGGGGGAGGCAGATGGAATAAGACGTGGTTGTCGGAATAAGGCATGGCTGGACAATATAAAAGTCTGAGCAGGGTGTAATGTATCCAAACACATCAGAATGGTAGAAGATAGGGATACGTTTACATCAAATTTCTCAATGTGATACCCGTGCAACCCAGACGAGTTATGTATTTTATTATTATTATTATTATTATTATTATTCTTATTATTCTTATTATTATTATTATGTGCTAATCTCTGATGTTTTATCTTCTCAATAAACTTGATTGCTTCTCTAATAGATGGCCATAGACTTTAGTCCATAAACTTGATTGTATTTTTTAACCCGTACATTGTCCGTAGTGTTTTGTCTATAAACTCGACTGCGTATTTTATCTAGTACAGATGTCTGTAGTGTTTTGTCGTTTTATGCGTCTTTATCGAAAATGTGTTTCGTTAAATAATACATATTTTGTATCGTTAATAATGTGACCACATACATCGGTAATGAACCATGTTTTGCAGTGTCTGTTTAGTTTTGTCAGTAGTATTTGCAGATGTAATCGTTGTTTGGAATAAATGATAAAGCAGCACGCGGAATTTGATCCAGTTCAGCTCAGATGGCACCTACTTGCCTCAAAACATGAGTCGAATTCTGTCTTAGACAACACCACATCACCAAGAAAGAGATGCGAATATAGTCCAGGAATTCCACGTGCATATTTTCAAGCTATGTCCATCATTTCAACTTCTCTATTCTCAAGCTGTTATATCCTGACTTTCAACAACGATTCTCAAGCTGTTATGTCCTGACTTTCAACAACGATTCCCAAGCTGCTACTAATATATACCTGTCCAAAGACAACAGACAACAACAAAACACTTGTCCTCGTTAAATGTATATACGTGTGTAGTGTTTATTGTGTTGCCTGTGTGTGTGTCGAGTGTTTGTTGTTTGCCTGTGTGTGTGCCTGTGTGTGTGTGTGTGTCGATTGACAGATCCATATTCAGAATACATTCAAAATAGCTTCAGAATATACGCATTGAAAGACTGGGCATAATAGCTTCAGAATATACGCATTCAAAATCTGGACTATAATCACATTGTTTTGGTATTCTGCGTGGTCGAAGACGGAAAGTGTGTTCACTTGATTCTTGAACAAGAACATGCGTCACAGCACTGCGGGCATTTCCATATATTCTCGGCTTGTCGTTCCGTCAGACATCTAAAAGTGTATAACTTCAGTGTCCCAGTCAGTTGCTGATTATGCGTTCTTCTGATCTTCCGGATAAGGAGCACATTCTCCCATCACCTGTAGTCACTCCCATTTATACCATTCTCTGAATGTGTGCTTTGTCACCTTCGACTTCCTCCTCGTCTTCTCGTAGGGTATCCATGATTGCTCTAATCAATTGTCTCAATGTGTCTCAATTGTTGTCTCATTTGCGAGGCGAGTAGGTGCAATCAGGGGACATGGTTCAAATTCCGTTTGTTGCAATATTATTTATTCGTTTATAAATCATACTGTAAAAATAATAGTAATAGTTAAAATTACCTTCAATTCATTCATTCATTCATTTTCCTTTAGTGCTAAAGCTAGAGCATAGGGCAGATGACAGATCTCTCCAACTAGGTGTCTGTTCAAAGTTATTCTGTGCGGTTCTTGAATACTGTCAATGACATGAGGAAAATAATACCATCTAAATAAATTACAAACAAGCTAAAAATAAGAATTATGAAACGTTACATCTATTCTATATTTATGTGTGGTTCAGAAACATGGACACAAAACAAACAATTTGAAGATCAAGGAAGCAATTATTACGATCTCAAAGATGCCCTTTGAGATATGGGAAAATAAAATAATATGAAGAATATCATGGAACGAGAGGGAATCAAACACAGAGGTTCTAACACACTGAAAATGAAGAAAGAATTATTAAGAGAAATAAAGATCAGGCAAATAAAATATGTTGGACACAGTAAAAGACACGACAACTTGTTGAAGACCTTACTTGAGGGTAAAGTCAAAGGGAAATGAGCAAGAGGTAGACAGAGGTACAAATATGAGAGCAACATCACAAGAGGGACAGGTTACAGTCTCGCAGAGTGCACCACCAAAACAATAGACAGGGGTGGTTGGAGCTTTGTTGCAGCCAACCGTCGTTGCGGAGACGGCCCGTGATAAATATGAAAAAAAATTCTCGATGTTTCTATATTATAGTTTACTTCACTGGGTAGGGGGAGGGTAGGGGGAGGGGAGGGGGAGGGTAGGGAGGTTGGAATGTTGATCTTGCATCGGTCAGGAATACTAGAGGTTATAGGCCAAGACTTTCGCTCAGCAGTTGTTCGGTTGCCACCCTGAGTGCCACTTGTTCGGTTGCCACTTTGATTGCCAGTTGTTCGGTTGCCACCTTGACGCTACTTGATCGGTTGCCACCTTGATTGCCAGATGTTCGGTTGCCACCTTGATTGCCAGTTGTTCGCTTGCCACCTTGATTGCCAGTTGTTCGGTTGCCACAATGATTGCCAGTTGTTCGGTTGCCACAATGATTGCCAGTTGTTCGGTTGCCACAATGATTGCCAGTTGTTCGGTTGCCACAATGATTGCCAGTATTTCTGTTAAGTAGATTACCCGTATTGAAACTTTTATTGTATCTCTAATCTATGTATATCTCATTCATCTTCATATACCGGAATGCATATGTCATGTGGATATTCATCATCATATACTGGAATGTATATGTCATGTGGGTTTTCATTATCCACAAGTCTGAAAGCGACTGTCTTACTCTGTACTCTGTTCTCTTAATTCTCATAGAACACTTATTTCATATCAGCCTGGATGTTAATAAATAAGTAAATAACCTCTGTCCAAGTGTTTTGTTCTTGTACAGACTTTAGGAAGCTCTCAACGTCAGGCAATCCTGTTTTGTTTCTACAATCTCTGTTTGCATAATGGATCAAGTTACTTCTGTTCAGATTCCCTCTTGCCAAGTATCTACATTTCTTCCAACGATAGTATGTCATCTGTGATGTTAATGAAAAGTCTGAGTGTCCAAGATTTACTTCCATACATCATAATAGGTTGTATATAACGTCTACTAAATATCTTTCTCACCTCCGATTGACGAAGATATATTAAGAAAGTTGTTCTTCATCTTGTGAAATGTTGTCGTTGTCTGTACAAGACTTCTTTAATACATCTTCCATCTGAGATTATTAATGTATCTACATAATCGTATAAATATATTGACATGCTTGAGACAGATTTCCATCTACATTGATATTTAACTCTGCAGGTTATTTATTATATGATATTACCATTACTTCAGTTGTTCTGCTATTCAGACTAAAATATTTGTTTAGGATTACATTTGCAATAATATTCATCAAATCTGGTAACTGTGTTTCGTTTCTGGCTATGAAAACTGTATTATCAACGTATCGTATGTTGTTTATAATATGTCCTCCAACTGATATTCCTGACATATCTTGTATGTACCTCATTATTATGTCACTGTATGCATTGAACAGATCGAGTGACAGTACACAACCTTGTCTAACCACGTGTTTGTTGTGTTGGAATTCTCCTGTTTGGTTATCGATTCTTATGGCCGCTGTTGCCACTATATATTTTGTATTATTGTCAAGTCTTTACGATCCATGTTTAAATTCTCATTATTTCTTCATGTTTCACCATACATATCAAATGCCTTAGTACAGTCAATAAAGCACAGATACAGGTCTCTGTTAACTTCCGTCCTTCTTTCTATTAATGTTCTCAAGACATCTACATGGCTCTGTTTGTACCTCTGCCCTCTACAAATCCTCATTACTCATCTCCAATTTCTGGTTTTATTGTATTTCTTATTCTTTACATGACAATTTGTATCATCATTTTTGTTACATGGTTTATTTACACTAATTCTGCGATATTCTCCACTTTGTCACGTCAGGTTGAATAACAAATGTTGTTCGTCCATCACAAGTGATGATTACCATTTGTTACATCCACTTTTGAAAATTCAAGTTTAGTTATGTCCTTGATTATGAGTTCGTATATGGCTAATGAGCCCTATTCGAGCTGTAAATGTCCTTGGACAGTTTGGACATGGAATAACGACTGTAGACGGATCTTGATCTATCCGTGACTTTCTAGCTTCTCTCCGCTGTTGAGCTGCTGCATTTCTCTTCTTTTCACAAGATGATGCGCTCTTTTTTTATTTTAGAACGCCATGTAGATCTATTTTGTGCAAGTTCTTCCCATGTATCGTGGTCTATTTCAAAGGCTTTCAGTGAGTCCTTTAACGAGTCCTTGTAGCGCTTCCTTTGGCCACCTTGAGATCGTATACTCTTCTCTAGCTCACCATAGAGAAGTATCTTTGGCAGACGATGGTCTGGCATACGCACCAAATGACCTGCCCAACGAATCTGTGCCTGCATCAGGATCGTGTCAATGCTTGGGATACCAGCTCTATCAAGGACAGTGGTATCTGGAATCTTGTCTTGCCATCTGATGTTCATAACTTTTCTGAGATAATTTGCATGAAAATGATTGAATAACAAATATACACATATATAATAACGTTGACATGTCACGTCAGGTTGAATATAGATATACACATGTATAATAACGTTGACATGTCACGTCAGGTTGAATATAGATATACACATGTATAATAACGTTGACATGTCACGTACATCAATATATATATATATAAGCTAGACACTACACTATTGACATGTTGCAGGTCGCAATGTAGCCTTAAAACAAAACGCAACTCAATCGTCTACGAGAAACATAAATGATGAAGCCCGGAATGCGGTTGATGGCAACACTGATGGCATCTTTGACCATGGTTCCTGCATACATACAAACGTGGATGTCGCAGGGCCAGAGTGGCGGCTCAGATTTAAAATTCCTCACACAATCATCAGAATTGTTTTATACAACAGAGTCAGTAAGTTTCTATTTCTCTATTTGTTTATGTATTCTTTCTTCTCATCGTAATCATGATTGTTTTTGTCTAGAACAAGTTTATGGATATTTATGTCTCTGTTTCTGTCCCTCTCCAGACTGTCATGAAACTATAAATTGTCATTAATACAGGGATGCTTAAATATCTCGTTGTTAGCGCATCCCCCTCCCTTGATCAAATACAATTTACGGCCAATACCAGCGACAGATACAATTTCTGCACGTAATGTGTTGTCTGTCAGTAACATGACATTGATCAGATCTGACAGAGTGACTGTCTGTCAAGTGGGTATCACAATATTACTGACAACGACAGCTTGCGTGACCGAGTCACTAAGTCATGCCTCAGTATCTGAACTCTCGTCAAGTGACGTCACCCTGGAGTGTGAAAGTATATCAACGTTGGTGATGTCACAATGGAGTGCAACTTTCTTGAACTTTTTGGTGCTATTGCCAGGATTTGATTCTGGCTTTAACTTGAACTTTTTCACAGTAGCGACACTCTTCGTGTCACAGTAGCGACAATCTTCGTGTCATTGGCTAGATCAATAACAGCACCGCGACTCTTCGTGTCACAGGCATCAAAATACTAATACGTACAAAGATGCAAGACTTCGTGTCACATGTATATCAGACGTTTAATATGTACCATGATACAAATACAGAAATGTCCACTTGGTGTAGTGCCCTCCAACTATTCTATACATCTACGTGATATGATAATACTTGCACATGCACGCCTGGTACTGACACATTCAATAATTTTGCACAACTTTTTCAATTCGCTAGTAAAGAGACTTTAAACCGTCTCCATCTAATCGACTAGTACTAACTGACTGGTGCCGTCTTAGACAAGGCCTCACTTGTCGTGTAGTTTACAAGTCTAACTATCATCAACATATGGATGCTGGAGTAAACCTATTCGAGCCTTTAAACTCGAATCTGAAAACGAATTCTTAGACAGCTCTGCAACTGACTGCTCAGTTGCGCCCTTGACTCTCAACTGTCCTGTCCAGTGGTGGACCCCCTGAATGTCTAAAATTATTCCCTCCACCTAACTAACTTTCTTTTTCTGTCTCTACCTCCCAGAAACGTTTGGCCACTCAGAGTTAATCATACTCGTGCTGTTTCCTAAGCCCTCCTCTTTATGTTGCATACTTGACGTAGTTTGGAGGTTGATACTTGCCACACGTGTCCCTATGTCAGCATAATTGCTGCTCATGGAACGAGAATTTCGTCTGCAGCTATTGACAGATCTCTCTTAAACCTATTCGACTAGTCTTGGATATTATTTCTCCTTGTGTCAAAAGTGGCAGACGGTAGACTGCCTTAAGCAATGTTCTAATTTTTCACATCTCGAAACTGTCACGAATCGTCTGATGTTAATATAATCTGGTGGGGATGCGATCTATACTCATGATAGATAATATTTGTACATTTCTGTAAGTTGTGCATTCCTCTTAGACATCTGTCTGAACCTTGTCCTAACAACGTCAAACACTTTCTATGTCTTCTTTGCATGAGGTTTTGAACTCCTTTTTTCAGTCGGAGTGTCAGAAACCTATTCTATGACTACATGCTTGTGTAGTTTCATTCGTGGCCATCTGAAGTGAGGTCCATTTCAGCCCCTATACATTACCACAAATTGGCTTGATAAGGCCAATGGCAATTGTGTCGGTTGGCAAGTAAATCGTTCCGGTCGCCAAAGTCAGCAACACCTTGAGTTGCTAAATCCAGTGACATGTCGGTCGCCAAGGCCGGTGATAATTGGGTTCCCAAGTCCAATGACATGTCGGTCGCCAAGGACAATGATAGTTGAATAGCCAAACGCAGTGGCAGGTGGGTCACAAGAGTCAGTGACAGTTTGGTAGCCATATTCGGGTTATCCATTCGGGCTATCCTGTGGACGTTCATTTCAACGGCACAGGTCAATGGGTCGCCCAGGATATTCAGGTGACCGCCATCACAGCATGCTTCTCCGATGACCGAACACGTCTGAGAACTGCTATATATATGAATTTGGCACTCTGAAACCTTTGGGTATGAATGAGCGCTTGACATATGTATATTATCAGGATGTTCCGTTATTTATTGAGCTTGTTTTAACATGTATTCAGATTCTTTTACTTCCTATTTCTGTACATTTACTGTTTGTATCACCTTCGACCTCATTTCTATAATTTCGGCCAACATACTAGACATGTGCACGCAAGTTGTGTCGTACTTACTTGTCGTCTTTGATTTATATGTGTTTGTGATTCCCTGATAAAGGCCTTTTGGTCGAAACGTCGATTTGTGTGTGTGTGTGCCTATGTGTGTTTTGCTTTATTAGCAAAACCTAAATACCTCGTTTGAAGCTTTACCTGTCGGATTTCAGTTTTGCACAGTGAGTACATATTTTCGATATTCGAATGACATCGCTAGGGTCATCGCTAGGGTCAGTGTCACGTAGTTCTTCAAGTTTAGTGACAGTTGGGTTGCCAATGTCCTTGAGAAATGAGTCGCAAAGGCCAGTGACAGTGACACTTGGACGCCAGGGCAAGCAACAGTTTTGTCATCGAGGTCAGTGACAGTTAGGTCTATGTGAATGCGCTGTTTCACCGTTTTATATGCCCCAATGATTCGAGACAACTTTCCTCGGCGGTGATTCTTGATTAGGAACCATCCCAATTATAAAAGGATAATTCCCATAAATGCTCTTTTTCAAATTCCGTCAGACATCTAATTATTAGGTCAGCAATTTAACTATTAAGCATTAGATATGTTGATTATCCTGTGACATTGGTAACACAGTGATGGAATAATGAACTTTTTATATAGTACAGTTTTAGTTTTTATGATGACATGCTTGTTTTTGGAAATATGAAATATCTTTCCTAACATCGGTTATGCTATACTGCATCAGTTGTGGATTTCTTATGTGTGTTTCCCATGAGATGATATGATGCTTCCAAGAAAATTAAATTCATTCAAATGTGTAAGTTGTTTGTTGGTCATCGATGGAAACAGTTGTTTCTTTCTGTTTTTGCGATTGAAATTACAAAAACTTAGTTTTTTCTCGCCGTGTGTAGCTTCATGTTAAAGTCCCTACATGTAGTGTGTGCTCTATTTATATGTTGTTGTAGTTGTTTCTCTGATGATGATATCATGGTTTGATCATCTGTAAAAAGAACATCGCCCAGGAGGGTTTTTTTATGTTGTCTTCTTCATAGAAGTTGGCAATTTTACATGTATTATCGCTATATGTAATGAACAGAATGGGAGATAGGAAACATACTTGTGGCACTCCAGAATGTATGTGAAATTTTCCTGAAAGACCAGCACTTGTTCTAACTGCACATTGACTTCCCGTGTAACTACTCCTGCACAAGTTGATTAGGTGTTGTTGAACCCCATATTTTGATAGTATTTTCCAAAGTCTGTCTACTCTGTCGATTGATTTTACTTGGTCGAGAAAAGCAATACACAATTCGTGGTAGTTTTCCTTTGTTGTTTCTGCCAGCAAGTTGTCTGAGAGTAAAAATTGTATCTGTACAGCTCTTGTTCTTACGAAATCCCAACTGAGTGTTGTTGAGTTATGGTTCGATGAATGCTCGCAATCTTATATCTATTAAAACGTTTTCCAGTATGGTATAGATAATCTGTCATAATTTAAGTATATGGAATACATCACTTGTAATAAATCAAATATATGGTATATACAATATGCCATAAAACAGAGATATGGTATACATCAGCGACCAATTTAACATTTAGTGATACTAATCAGGATTGCGTATTAATTGTTACAATTTGTGATATTTCAAGTTTTTATTCAATGATGAAACGTCGACAAATTCTGAACGGGCGGGTGGACGCGCGGATGGATGGATAGTTATATATATATATATATATATATATATATATATACATATTATATATATGGATAGATAGATAGATAGTTATATAGAAAGATAGATAGATAGATATATAGATAGATTGACAGATATGTAGGTAGGCAGGTAGGTAAGTGGGTAGGTGTTTGCATGGGTGAATGTGTGCGTGGATGGATAGATAGATAGATAGATGGAAAGACAGACAGATAGACAGACAGGCAGACAGAGGTGGGCACATTCCACGCGCCAATTATAAGTGGACTCATATTATATTGTGTAGTTTTTTTGTTTCAGTTTTTACCGGTGAGTAGGGATCCCCGCCAGCCTCTGACCTGGATCATGGTGAGACTGGCAATGTTTAGGGTACCTTTCATCGCCCCTTCCCCTGACTGGGGAAGTGAGCAGTGCTTTCCTGAATAGGTCTGCTCAGCCGCAGCTCTGCCGTTTTTTCGAGGTGCATCATTGTCACGTGAGAACGGTCACATGTCCTGAATCTCCAACTTGTATGTTTGGGACTGTAGCATCCACACCTGCCACTTGACCACTTGCACAACTCCGAATTACGTTTTGGGATCATAGATGAGATAATGATGAAAGCTATGACTTGCGCAATAAAAAATGGGTGTAAAGTGAGGGAGAGTTGCACAATAAAAAATGGGTGTAAAGTGAGGGAGAGTTGCACAATAAAAAATGGGTGTAAAGTGAGGGAGAGCTGCGCAATAAAAAATGGGTGTAAAGTGAGGGAGAGTTGCGCAATAAAAAATGGGTGTAAAGTGAGGGAGAGTTGCGCAATAAAAAATGGGTGTAAAGTGAGGGAGAGCTGCGCAATAAAAAATGGGTGTAAAGTGAGGGAGAGCTGCGCAATAAAAAATGGGTGTAAAGTGAGGGAGAGCTGCGCAATAAAAAATGGGTGTAAAGTGAGGGAGAGTTGCGCAATTTCGTCAGCCTGACTCGACCTTACACATATGGTATGACTGGGAAGTCTTCTGTATCACCGTGCTCTGCGACGCTAGCTGAATGACACCTTTCTGCCTAATGGCCCATGTTAGTTGCGCTCCTTTGCGCAGTCCACCTCATTCAGACTTTACATGGTGGTCAGGACATGGGCTCATATTTCAGAAACCATGGGCACATATCGCATTTGCCGCCTTCACTGATTTTAAACGTTGAAGTGGTTTCGGAGGTATAAATGCTGTTGCATTCAGACAAACGGGTATGATCCACTAGCGAAAGCTAGATATTCAAATAGTTGAAGGAAGGAGAATTGTGGACCTATTAGCACTTGAAGACTCCATTGTTCTATGCAAGTGACCACTATGAACGTTAAACATGGATTGATGTTTCTTTCCCCCCCCACCCCGCCAAAGTTTTATGACTGAAGACTTGTGGTACTGTGCTCATGTGATAAGGCACATTTTATAAAATAACTATAAAACATAAAGGGATCTTTCTGACAAAGTTTGCTCTCCATTTTACTAGACTGAACATTATGATAGCTATCTGGCCTAGCTTGACCGGGTGACATTGTGAATATGAGTATTGGATAATACATAATAATTCAACAAACGGGATTTGACTCTGACATGACACCTACTCTCCTCGCATCTAGAGTCAACACGTTGTCCTTCTCAACCAACTAAAAAAAAAATATGGTATGGTAGTCAATACTTCCAGCTTGTATATTCTCAATCAAAATATAACTGACCGGTCTACACAGACATACTGTACAGTTATATAAATTCCTTGTGAATTTATTGAGAGAGAGGTTAGGCATCATTACTACTATCATTACTACAATAGTCATTTAAGCCAACCTGTAAACATATATAGAACTTATACATAAACGAAGTAGCATGACATTGTCATATGATGAAATGAATAATAAGACTTGAAGTATTCATGATTTATTATTCAAGATAGAATAAATAATACTGGAAACGGGATATGTTCCAGGCTCGTGTTTATTTCTTTCCTGATATAGTCATTTCTTAATTTTTCTCTTGGGGTGCAAAGGGAACGCAATGCTCTCGGTGAACACAGGGTTAGCAGATAACAAAGAACCTAAATGTACCTCCTAACGGTGCACCCAGGAAACAGAAATGCAGAGGCTCGTGCTGATTCTAGCTAAATCATTTGGCGATCGTGTCCGAGAATGTAGAAGTAGCAGATGGAAAGAAATTTGACTGCATAAAAGACAGACAATATCTCCGACACCACCATTATCAAAAGACAGACAATATCTCCGACACCACCAGCATCAAAAGACAGACAATATCTCCGACACCACCAGCATCAAAAGACAGACAATATCTCCGACACCACCAGCATCAAAAGACGCAGCTGTATTGTCGATATACAGTGACGCTAGTCAGTCCAGTCCGAACAATGGAGAGGCGGCCAATGAAAAGCGCACATAAAGGTATATTCATGGCGAGAGACGATTATATATCATACTGAGTACAATGAAAGGGCAGAACAGCGCCAGCGGGCAGCGCCAACTGCAAATACAAAGTGAAACGTTCCAAGGAAATGGGAGCTATAAGCTCTGTTAGCTCGAGACGAGCTTCTAGTTACCTGTGCTCCTAATGGACAGAGACCCAGAACCAACCATGGGCGTCCGGCAAAGCAAGAACACCTGGTCTAACTCTAAAGTCGAGCCTTCCTATACCGGAAACATGCTTGCGAAAAGAAAGAATTCCGTACCCGATGGGCTCCGGCACAAAAGGGACAACGACATGGCTCAACTCTACTGTCAAGCTTTCCTATACCGGAAATACACTTGCAGAGAGAAAGGGTTCAGTGCCCGATGGGATCAGGAGCTATTGGGACAAGGTTGCTCAGCTCGAGAACGTGTTGTTCTCAGACGCGTGATGTGTGACTCAAACGTGGGCCAGGGATTCACGATGTCGGTGAACGACACCTCGGCTAAAAGGCCAAAGAGCCAGGGTTAAACTCTTCTGTTGATTCTTTCTCATACGGAACCAGGCTCGTGGATGAGAAACGGTTCAGTATCCGATGGCACAGGCACAGTTCGTCCAATTACAAAAGGTAAGTTCACAGACGGTGGAACACCTCGTGCGAGATAGAAGTGAACGACAATCGTCTCGGCGAAGAGTCACTACACACCCGCGTGTCCGGTGACAGATAGACAGACTGTTACGGACTAGAGAAGCCTACCCGAATTAAAGGCATGACGAAAACGAATTTACTGGACCTCGGACGTCCAGACCACAGATTGACCAACCGAGGTGCACATAACACAGTTTTACTGTTGAACTTGCAGCACAACGTGCATGACGTTCCCCGGCGGAAATCACAAGATATACTTATTATGGTTAGATGAGAGCAAACTCAGAAGCAGATTTCTCTTCTGGTGACGTTTTAGTTTTCCTTAAACAACTCATTTCACACAATATGTTTCCTTTCGCTAGTTGTGTTATACGTGTGTTACACAGAGTTCAACAATAAATAAACATCTGATATTGTGTCTTGAATGTAGGCGACTTACATGCATCGGCTACTAGGGTTCTCAGTGATGACATACAGTGAAGAAGGAAACTTAACTAATTATTTCCATGATGATACATCGATCATTAAAGAAGCATACACTATAATGTTGTCTTCTCGAGAACCTGTTAAATCTATTCTTGTGAAGGGGTCGACTCAAACGAGGTGGCAAGATCGTTTCATGACATTTTGTGAACTGGAGGCTTATGGTGGTAAGTTGGAACAACTCTGTGTGTGGAACTACAAAATTATGATTGTAAGTTTCTGTAGAACGACACGTATATGATTGTAAGTTATTATCATGTGTGTGTGCTAAAGTTATGATTGTAAGTTATTATTCTGTGTGTGTGCTAGAAGTTGTGACTGTAAGTTATTAGAACTGTGTGTGATATAAGTATATGATTTAAAGTTATTAGAACTGTGTGTGATATAAGTATATGATTTAAAGTTATTAGAAATGTGTGTGAAATAAAACTATAACATTATAAGCTATTATAACTGTGTGTGTATGTGATAGAATTATATGATTGTAAGTTATTAAAACTGCGTGCGTTCTAGAAGTATATGATTTAAAGATATTAGAACTTTATGTAATATAAGTAAATTAATGTAAGTTATTAGAACTTTGTATGTGTGTTATATAATAGTACATTTTTAGAACTGAGTGTGTTATAGAAATATATGATTTTAAGTTATTGTAACTGTGTGTGCTAGAAGTATACGAATGTAAGTTATTAGAACTGTGTGCGCTAGATGAATATGATTGTTAAGTTATTAAAACTGTATGTGTGTGTTTGATAAAAGTATATAATTGTAGGTTATTAGAACTTTATGTGCGCTAGAATTATATGATTATAAGTTATTAGAACTGCGTGTGTGTGTGATATAAGAATATGATTGCAAGTTATTGAAATTGTGTGTGTAATAGAAATTAATAATTTTAAGTTTGTAGAACTGTGTGTGTGTATATTTGTGTGTGTGTTTGTGCGTACTAGATGCATGTTTGTTATTTACAATACCGTTGAGCGTACTAGAGCTATATGAATGTAATATATTACAAATGGCAACTGTGTGTGTGTGTGTTTTTGTGTATTAGAAGTATGTAACTGTAAGCTACAATATCGTTGAGTGGACAAGAACTATGTCATTGTATGTTTCTGGACAAGAACTATATGAGTGTATGTTTCTGGACAAGAACTATATGAGTGTATGTTTCTGGACAAGAACTATATGAGTGTATGTTTCTATGTTTCTATGACTGTATACAAATACTTATGCCATTTGATTGTATATATATATATATATATATATATATATATATATATATATATATATATATATATATATATATATACTTGTGTTTACGGCATGTCAAAATGCTTGTCTCATGTAGAAATACTGATATCGAAATACGAGTCTGACATCTGCGTATAGCATTCGTTAATCTTGATAAGAAACCTGCCTCACAGCACGTGGGACATTCCCATAAGTGCTGCACCCTCTGTTCTTGCAGCCATCCGACTCGATGGTGTTTCAAGTCTAATGCCGCCGAAACAGACGTCAACATCAGGGCACAACTCTTGCCCTTGCGACAGGTTTCTTTGTTGTGCCGTCGACCCACGCCGTGCCGTAACTAGTTAAGCACAAGGTAGGCCTTTCAGAACAACATGGTAACTGTTATCGAAGGTTACGACTACGGGTATAGAAATACTAGATCATGTGAACGTAGAGGAAGTTATCATAATTCACATTCTATTTGATCAATTTCATGATATTATAATCTATGCAATAATCTTGGTGTTTTATCTTGTAGAGATTCTGTGCCCGGACACGAAATATGGACTCGAATGCAAATTTGAATGCTCTTGCAATGTACATAGAAACGAAATATGTGACAAGATGTCTGGGAAATGTGGACATGGATGCAATATTGGATTGTATGGATACAACTGTTCACATATCTGCAATGCTAACTGTCTAAATGGAATATGCTATCAAAATTATGGCCACTGCCTGGATTGCAATCCGGGCTACCGTGGGAAAGTGTGTTCAATAGGTGAGCAAAATATGTGATTTTATATTGATTGATTTTGTTCAATTAGTTGGATAATTATGTGATTTTATATTGATTGATTTCGTTGAATTGGTAGGATAATTATGAGATTTTATATTGATTGATTTTGTTCAATGGTTGGATAAATATGTGATGTTATATTGATTGATATTGTTCAATTTGTTGGATAATTATGTGATTTTATATTGATTGATTTTGTTCAATTGGTTGTATAATTATGTGATTTTATATTGATTGATTATGTTAAATTGGTTGAATAATTATGTGATTTTATATTGATTGATTTTCTTCAATCGGTTGGATAATTATGTTATTTTATATTGATCGATTTTGTTCAATTGGTTGGGTAATTATGTGATTTATATTGATTGATTTTGTACAATCGGTTGGTTAATTATGTTATGTTATATTCATTGATTTTGTTAAATTCGTTGAATAATTGTGATTTTATATTGATTGATTTCGTTGAATTGGTAGGATAATTATGAGATTTTATATTGATTGAGTTTGTTTAACTGGTTGGATAATTATGTGATTTTATATTGATTGATTTTGTTCAATTGGTTGTATATTTATGTGATTTTATATTTATTGATTTTGTTCAATTGGTTGAATAAGTATGTGATTTTATTTTGATTAATTTTGTTCAATTAGTTGGATAATTATGTGATTTTCTATTGATTGAGTTTGTTCAATTGGTTTGATTATTATGTGATTTTATATTGATTGATTTTTTGAATTGGTTGGATAATTATGTGATTTTATATTGATTGATTTTTTCAATTGGTTGGATAATTATGTGATTTTATATTAATTGATTTTTGTCAATTGGTTTGATAATTATGTGATTTTATATTAATTGATTTTGTTCAATTAGTTGTATAATTATGTCAATGTTACAGTAGTTGATTGACACAGCTATGATATATTATTTAAACAATTTTCGTAATTAGATCGTGAACTCGTCGTGGACGGTAGTGTCTGACCATTGTTGTAAATAAAACGCCGACTCGACGCATTTCCATTGTTGGACTTCATCCGACTGGAAATTCAGTGGGAATATTGTTTTTCTACAAGAGAGATCCAGCGACAGTATGAGTATGAGATCTAGCATTGATGTGTGATCTCTAGAATGAGATCTAGCAATGATGTGTGATCTCTAGAATGAGATCTAGCATTGATGTGTGATCTCTAGAATGAGATCTAGCAATGATGTGTGATCTCTAGAATGAGATCTAGCAATGATGTGTGATCTCTAGAATGAGATCTAGCAATGATGTGCGATCTCTAGAATGAGATCTAGCAATGATGTGTGATCTCTAGAATGAGATCTAGCATTGATGTGTGATCTCTAGAATGAGATCTAGCATTGATGTGTGATCTCTAGAATGAGATCTAGCAATGATGTGTGATCTCTAGAATGAGATCTAGCAATGATGTGTGATCTCTAGAATGAGATCTAGCAATGATGTGTGATCTCTAGAATGAGATCTAGCAATGATGTGTGATCTCTAGAATGAGATCTAGCATTGATGTGTGATCTCTAGAATGAGATCTAGCAATGATGTGCGATCTCTAGAATGAGATCTAGCAATGATGTGTGATCTCTAGAATGAGATCACACATCAATGTTTCACCTAAGGCTCTACAATTTTAATTTTAGTTTCACAAATCAATGTTTCACCTAACATTCTAGTGTTACTTTCATTTGCACAAATCAATGTCTGACCTAACATTTTAGAATTTTACTTTCACTTTCATAAATCAATGTTTCATCTAACATTTTAGAGACTTGCTTTCAGTTTCACAAATAAACATTTCATCAAACATTCTTTTCAACTAGAAAGTGTTTGTGCAGAGTAAACGTCGTGACTTGTGACGTTCTTAATTTGTATGCATATCTATCATTGGTCAATATATTTGTACATTCCGTGACAGCAAATGAAAACCGGAAACCATATATTCGAAATGTCATAAATGTAAATGTGTTCCGATTATTTAGATAGTAACTTGCTGTGGGCACTCGAATGAATACTGTAAAACATCTTATATCCTGAACGCGGTTGATTTGCAGTACTGTACCGATACATCCGATTTCGGCATTGAAGTGTTTTACAACTGGCGCTGAACAGGGGATGTCTGTAACCATATAGATAGTACACTTGATAATATATCTGCCAAAGATACTTATCTAGGGTGAGCTAGAGAAGGGTACACGATCTCAAGGTGGCCAAAAGAAGCGCTACAAGGACTCGTTAAAGAACTCACTGAAAGCCTTTGAAATAGACCACCATAAATTTGAAGCACTTGCACAAAATAGATCTGCATGGCGTTATAAAATAAAAAAGAACGCATCATCTTATGAAAAAAGGAAAAATGCAGCAGCTCAACAGCGGAGAGTAGCTAGAAAGTTACGGATATATCAAAATCCGTCTACAGTCGTCATTCCATGTCCGAACTGTCCAAAGACATTTACATCGAATAGGGCGCATTAGCCATCTACGAACTCATAATCAAGGACATAACTCTAATTGAATTTTCAAAAGTGGATGTAACAAATGGTCATCATCACTTGTGATGGACGAACAACAGTACACTTGATCCGGCGAACACGGGATCACACTCAAAGTTAACGACGGCAACGAATGGCTATCACTTCGGCTATCGTCTTGCATCTCTTTCATCTCAGACACAAACACACACAAGAACTATCAGACACAAACACTCACAAGAAATAGAAGACACACACACACACACTCACATGAAATATCAGACATACACACTCACATGAACTATAAGGCACAAACACTCACATGACCTATAAGGCACAAACACTCACATAAACTATAATGAATAACGAAAATAATGTGCAACAAATGTATAGAAATATACATCACCAAAAGTGAATGTTATAATTGAAGTAATCTAATGATAATTGTCTGATTACTGCAGACACATGTGACTGCCTCTGCGACCGGACTAACAATGAATCCTCTTTCTTTCAGCCTGTCCACCTGGTACGTATGGTCAACTGTGTTCAGAGAATTGTTCTGATCATTGTGCAGACCAGTGTAGTCGTGAGACTGGCTACTGTAGGTGTGAAGGAAGCTACATCGGAGCACTGTGTAGAGGTTGTGATAACATCTTAAATAGCATCGTAAAAATGTGTACATGTATTCAATTCACTCGTTCTTACCTTCTTTGGGGTTCTGTGTCTAGTTAGCTAGTTAGTCGTCGGATCATCATCACTGTAAACAGGACATGTCCATAGTTGCTCCGAACACTCCCTGAGTGTATCCGCCATTACACTTCTACTGACAGTACCGGTCCTATGCTGGTTGACCATCATGCTTCTGCGCCCGCCAAAATGTTCACATCTAGAATTATCACATTTCAAACCCTCGTGGCCATTGAAAAGGAATCATGATCCACAAAAGTCCCACTCTCGCGTGCTACATCTCTTAAGGAGTTCAAAACGTCAGCGAGATCAATTGCCCTGTGCCACGATCGCACATGACGCCAGTTAATCAGCTCTTTCATTTCCTCGAAAACCCACATGTCCCGGCACGAAAATAAATGTAACCACTTTCAGCCTCGCCATTCTCAAAGCCTCAATCCACTGTTCGCGAACGAGACCCACGTGTACCTTTCTAATCATACTCATGGAGTCACACAAGATGCAGACCTGCGTTACTTTCTCTATGTATACCCATTCAAATGCCCTGGTCACCGCCATAGTCTCAATGTTCATGCTGCTCGTAGTAACAGCAAAAGCCCCACCCTTCTCCCTGAACGTTTTACCTGCGCACTGAGCTGTGAAGGCCCAAACACTGCGAACATGTCTAATCACAGATCCATCAGTGTATATAATCACATCCCCCTCTTTGATAATCTCACTGACCAACGCCTGCACTTCTTTCTCCACAGCTGTGGGACACCATTCTCTGCATTCCCTTCTAAGTGATATTACTACTCTCAAACGAGTTTTGAAATCTGCGGGTAGATTTATCCATTCCGCACCTGTTGCCACATCTTACAATCAGTACGCGCTTTGTATATTTCTGTTTGTATATATTTACTCTTCTTACCAATTTGCATAGACCCTGTTTCTGTTTGTGTTATGTTTCTACCAGATAGCTTTGACTATGTATCTGTTTGTTTTATGTTTCTACCAGATAGCTTGGACTATGTCTTTGCGATATGCTTCTACCAGCTACGTTGAGTTTTGTTTATGTGTTTCTGATCTGTTCCTATCAGGCAGTGTTCGCTGAATCTCTGTTTGGGACATGTTTCTATAGCTAGCGTAAGCTCTGTGTCGTTTTCTGTGTTCTGTTCCTACCAGTTAAGACGGGCTCTGTTTATGTTTGCGAGAATTGGTTTTCTTTCTATGTTTGTGATATGTTTCTACCAGCTTGCGAAAACACTCGTTTTATAAATTATATTGTCACTGATTAATAATATTACTATAGTGCGTTCATAAATAGTTGTCCACCGATATTTACATTTTTCTCTGTAATTACTGAGCGTATAGACTTCATATTTTGAATCATTACATAACCACGCTGCAGATTTATGATTATTTATTATATATATATATATATATTATATATATTATATATATATATATATTGAATGGATTTATCGCAGCAGTCGCTACGAATGTAGTTTCTTAGGTAGTAACGATTTTATTGTATGTGGAAAATACATTTTACAGTAATTGTATATATAGACGTATCGTACATCTTTCATAGCTTGGGTAAAAATGAGATATTTCTAGAATAATATTTTTCTTTCGCTGCATTGAGAATATATGCAACGAGATATAAAGTTAATAGTGAAACATTTATGAAATAGTATTATTGTGCATGCCAATTGTGCTTGGACATTTTGTAATACGAATAATTATTCTTCTGTGTTCTTGTTTATAATATCATTTGTTTTATCACAAGTTTCTTCACTTCCTATTTCACTCAGAATCCGATGAATAGTAAAGATTGATAATGGTAATGTGTTGAATGAAGCGTAACCCATCTTTATGCCAATATTCTTCTTCTACTTTCAATTTATGGTCCTCGCATTTAATCCAGAATTCTTTGTTAATGTCTGAGAGCATAGAATATACCATTTTCTGAACAACATTAAGTCTGAAGGTTTTATTTTCCATTGCCATGGCTCCTTTAATTTTAGCCCAAACAAATTTTATTAGATTTAAATGTGAATGATACGATGGTAGTCTTATACATCTATGTCCATGCTGCTCTATAATTTTATCAATGTGGAAAGTCTTCGTTCTTTGTGCATTCTTTTACCAACATCAACTACTCAGGTTTCAAGAACAGTTCAGTAAATGAAATAATTTCTTTTCTAAGCCATATTTTTATGTCTTCCTTAGTAGACGAGGTTGTAGGGATCTTATCTTCACGTAGATCTACATTATTGTAGGAGGCGTTGTCCATAACCAGACAGGAGGTTCTATCTAACGATAGAAGTACAGTCTTTTCTATCCACTCTATAATATTTGATCATTCATTTCAGCATGGTAGTCTCGATTATCGGTAGATTTGGATATGAACATAAGTTCACAATTGTTCAATATACCCTTTTCTCAACTACATGCTAGTGCCATTATTAATTTTTGACCTATGCTGCTTGGTACATTTCTCTTAATAGTTCCATCCGTAGATTGCCATTCCCTTTCATTATTGTGGTGATTGTTTATCCATGTTTCATCAATATACTATATCATAACTTTCCTCATCTCTCTAATTTGTCTCAAATATTTACTTCTCATAGTTTCTAAATGTGGTTTTTCACAAATGACGCTCCTGCCATAATGTAAATCCGGCACTCCTTACTGATTTCAATAATTTTGTTTTAGAAATGTGAATGTCGTTGGTATTTTCTAGATATGTTTTCAATATTTTTAATGTCAATGCTTCTTTACCATACACAATCTTATGAATTGCTCTCTTAATGATTTCTTCATCGAAATTGTATGCAACATTTTTTCGTCCTCTCGTTTCCTTTATGTTTTTGACATTAGTTTTGTCTTCGCTTAATCACAGTGTTAGTGTTTTATAGGATATACCATTGACATGTTGTTTTTTTATTTCAGGGCCATGATGAATTATGACATAGAGTACCGCGTCTCGCTTCTTGTGAAAAATATTTGTACAATCTTAGAGTTATACTTATAAGTGTAACGAATTTAACTTCCAACGACATACTTATAATATGTTTGTAAATGCAGCTGTATGATACGTTGTATTTATTTACACGATATAATACCACAATATGAACACGTTGTATTTCAGATTCACATATGATAGAAATGACGATTTACTATTATTATCAGACATTCAAAAAAGCCTTACTTAATTTTTCACAAATTAAAATGTTAATTTCCGTTTTACAAATGTGCCAAATGATGCACGATCTGGCTTTCATAAGCAGCTTGTCTACAATATCAAAACACGACATTGTAGTCACCATAAATTTCACGAAAATACTATGCAATCAATGATGACGGCTTTGTATATCGTGCGTGTCATTGGTTAGCACAGTTACAATTTGCATAAGATCCAATACATAATTGAATGAGAAAAAACAACAATAAACAAATAAGACTCATTGAGAAATTAATACCGTAGACCAGTCCAATATTTGTACTTTCAATCGAAGAAAAGTGCTACCTAAAAAACGACATTCGTAGCAACTGCTGCGATAAATCCGCTCAATATAAATAATAAATAATCATAAATCGTTAACGTGGTTATGAAATGATGCACCTATGCAAAAGATGAAGTCTATACGCACTTAATTACAGAGAAAATGTAAATATCGGTGGATAACTATTTATGAACGCACTATAATAAATAACAACAAATAATTTCTATGAAATACATATTAAAAAATTGTGTTAATGGACTGGTTGCTTATTACCGTCCAGGCACACGCAGCTCTTGTCGTAAAACAACAACGAACTAGAAATGAATACACGCAACAATATAATGTGATGGTTATACAGTCCCAACTCATTTTATTTGAAGAGTGGGTGTGGTCATGTTTAGTTGTAAGCAATAGTAGTGCTCGCTAAAATCTTACGTCCAGTCAATAGACAAACAAGAAACGAGGTAAGTGGAATGCAACAAGATAATGAATCAAGAGTGTCCAAGCTGATTAAGTGAATACTTCACGTCGATGATGTTAAATGTACACACATATAAATACAAACATACATAATTTAGTACATCTGTAAGGTCACACACAGATATGAATAGAGATGGCGCTACCAACAAACAACGTCGAAAAGTAGAGGAAACTGGATAGGGTCAGTAGATGCCAAGAGGATTGGGTACTGGGTGTAATACAAGTTGATAAAAACAATAATGTTAATTATATGTACACACAATTACACAAAAATATGCAAGTTTGTATTTCGTTCGTCCATTACAACTGATGAAAATGACCCTGTGTTACATCCACATTCGAGAGTCAGTTAAAGTTGCTAGCCTACTATGAGTTCGTTGATGGTTAATAAGCTATATCATGCCTGCAGATAAGCCCTATTTTGCCTGGAAATGTCAGTGGATAGTTCGATCAAGGCATGATCAATGTAGAAGGTTTTTGGTCTACCCATGACTTTATTGTAACTCTCCACTGTTGGGCTGCTGCATTTCTTCAATTCATAATACGCTGCTCCTTGGTTTTTATTATATATCGTCAAGTAGATATATCTTGCGCAAATTCTTCCCTTGTATCTTGGTCTATTTCTATAACTTCCCTTGTATCCTGGACTATTTCTATGACTTCCCATGTATCCTGGTCTATTTCTATGACTTCCCATGTATCCTGGTCTATTTCTATGACTTTCCATGTATCCTGGTCTATGTCTATGACTTCCCATGTATCCTGGTCTATTTCTATGACTTCCCTTGTATCCTTGTCTATTTCCAGGATACATGGGAAGTCATAGAAATAGACCATGTATCTTGGTCTATTTCTATGACTTCCCATGTATCCTGGTCTATTTCTATGACTTCCCATGTATCCTGGTCTATGTCTATGACTTCCCATGTATCCTGGTCTATTTCTATGACTTCCCTTGTATCCTTGTCTATTTCTATGACTTCCCTTGTATCCTGGTCTATTTCTATGACTTCCCATGTATCCTGGTCTATTTCTATGACTTCCCATGTATCATGGTCTATTTCTATGACTTCCCTTGTATCCTGGTCTATTTCTATTACTTTTGCGGTCTTGTATGTTTTTTGTGTGTTGTTGTTGGCCATCTTCAGATATGTTCATTAGCAAATCACCATAGGGAAGCATCAGTGGCAGGTGGTGATCTGGCATTCGTACCAGAAGACACACCCAACAAATCTCTGTCTAGATCTGAATACTGTCTAAGCTAGAAACACCATCTCTATCAAGGACATTGATATCAGGAGTCTTGTCTTGTCATCTGATGATCATAACTATTCTATGACAGGTTGTGTGGTAGTGGTTCTGCTTCGTCACGTGTCGTCTATGTATATTCCATATTTACACAAGTGTATAACTGTAAATATATCTAGACAAGAATATGGACTAGACATGGATAATCAGCAGAATCGCAGAAGAACTGGTGCTAAACCTAAAAGTACAAGATGCGGTACGACAACAAGTGGGACATTTATCAAACACATAATCACAGACGATGGTAGAATAAGATGTTTAAAAAGTAGAACATGATATAATTCACATTTTTAGATTTTTTCTAATTTGTTTAACTGTTAATACTTTTCCTCATTTCATTGAGAGTAAGTTTAGCAATTCCTATTCTCTGTTTAATATCTGTTTCACATCAGTCATCATGACATTGACAAATCATGAGATGAAATTTGATGATGATTGATGCAGTATTTTATAGTTATTTAGTTAGTTAGTTAGTCGTTGGATCATCGTCACTGCACTCCGGACAAGTCCATAGGTGTAACATTTTATGAATCAATTAAGTGCTTTATCTATTCTATACTATTCTATGTCTTTGAAACATGGATAATAAAGGCTCAACTAGAAGACATAATTGATGCCTTTGAGATGTGGATACATAGAAGAATAGGCAGAACATCATGGAAAGAGAAGAAAACAAAGAGGTTCTAACAACAATTCGTATGAAAAAAGAACTATTAAAAGAAATACAGATCACACAAATACACTTTTTTGACACATTAAAAGACATGACACATTGTTGAAGATCTTACTTGAGGGTAACTTCGAGCAAGAGGTAGGCAGATATACAAGTGGAAGAGAAACGTGCGTAGAGAGACAGGTTAAAGTATAACAGAGTGCATCACCAATGCAAGAGACATTTGATATTGAAGGACTGTTGCAGCCTACCTTCGTTGCGAAAACGGCACTTAAATAATGAATGAACAGAAATGAAAGTAGCGGTGATCTGTGTACGTTCAGCTTAGTCTGTATGTCAATGCGATTAATATGTCACACATTTGGCTACAGTCTACCACCACAAGTGCGATGTTCACCTTGGAGATCATGGTGTATCGTCATCATCAAATGTGTCTCTTTGTGATTGCATGGCAGATGACATCTGAGTGCATCTCAACACTTCCATGTTGGTAATTTGTCGTAACAATTGGGACAAAAATTTGATGTGTTTTCTATATGGTGTCCGATTCGCAGCTATTCCTTCTCGAAAGTAACGGCAACATCCGGGAATATTATGCCTAGAAATTTCCCTTTTCAGTTTGCCACATACGGCTGTGAAATATGGGTCCTAGGTACAACAGTGGCAAAGAACATCACCGCTTATGAGCTGAAATGCTACAGAAAGATACTTAGAATATAATGGAGGGAGAAAAGAAACTCAGATATTATAAACATAGTGAAGATTGGTTACTAAGTGTGTTGATTGCTAAACACAACAGCAAAAAGAAAACTACAACTCTTTGGCCACTTAAAGAGACACAACTGTTTAGAAAGACAAATAATGGTTGGCAGAGCACCTGGTTGAAGAAGAAAAGGCAGATCAAGAATACGATGGACTGACGATATTAAAGATGACATGAATACGTCGTTGGAAAATGGAAGCAGCCTAAGACAGAGAAGGGTTCAGTGAGTTCCTTGGGAAGACAACGTTCTGGAGAGAATAGGTCACATGACATCATATGATAAGTGCCAACCATCTGTATGTTACAATGTACATATCTGTCCCACTTGGGAAACAATCTGTAATAGTAATGTTTGTTTAAGATGTGTCATGTCAACTGGAATATTAATGTTTGTTTAAGATGCGTCATGTCAACTGAAATAATAATGCGTATTTAAGATGTGTCATGTCAACTGGAGTAATAATGTTTGTTTAAGATGTGCCATGTAAATTGGAGTAATAATGTTTGTTTAACATGTGCCATGTCAACTGGGTTTACCGTTGTTTGATTGTTATGCATTGCAGATTGTCCTAAAGGGTATTTCGGTATAAACTGCTCACAGCAGTGCTCCACCGTGTGTCTGTATAAAATGTGTGACGTTGAAACCGGACAATGTGCGTCGTGTGTAGGTGGCCGTATTGGGCCCTTTTGCAAAGGTACATAAGTCTTCTTAAGATTAAATGATGAGAAACTATAAAAATATTATGTTAGATAGGTTGTTGCGTGAATTATAACACATCGTAATATCAGTGAAGCAATGTTGAGTAATAAAACATTATAGTACATGGTAATATCAGTGATGTAATGTTGAATAATAAATATTTATCAAATAAGGTAATTTCAGCGGTGCAATGTTGAATATTATTCAATTATAATACAGTGTTATATCAGCTCTACAATGTTGAATACGGCAATGTCAACGCTACAATGTTGAATACGGCAATGCCAAAGCTACAATGATGAATACGGCATTGTCAACGTTACAATGTTGAATACGGTAATGTCAACGCTACAATGTTGAATACGGCATTGTCAACGCTACAATGTTGAATACGGTAATGTCAACGCTATAATGTTGAATACGGTAATGTCAACGCTATAATGTTGAATACGGTATTGTCAACGCTACAATGTTGAATAGGGTAATGTCAACGTTAGAATGTTGAATACGGTATTGTCAACGCTACAATGTTGAATACAGTATTTTCAACGCTACAATGTTGAATACGGTAATGTCAACGTTACAATGTTGAATACGGTAATGTCAACGTTACAATGTTGAATACGGTAATGTCAACGCTACAATGTTGAATACGGTAATGTCAACGCTACAATGTTGAATACGGTAATGTCAACGTTACAATAATTATTTAAATTTGTATAATCTTATTTCAGATCGTAGATTAAAAAAAAAAAGGTAAGAAGTCAATCACAATCTCAAGAATATTTTCCTAGTCTCCTTTTTCTGAGTTCAATTTGAAGCGCCTTTGATTAACATGATGTAATCCCTATAAGGACATGTGTTATTTCATGGTTTTCAGCTTAGCTGAGATATCTGCACTATTGTGGTCTAACACATCGGACGTAAGCATGACTTCCGAGTCACTTTGACCCTACATGAGATGAGAGAGCCAACTCGAACATCAAAACTCTTTAGTCACCTATTACTACACTCATGGATAGCAAACAGTGGTGCTATTATTTGCTTCCCCAATTGGGAAATTCTATTGTCTACATATCGACATCTTGATCTCAATCAGTTTGTGGTTTATCTAATATGACAATTTGTATTCCCCATGTGAGCAATATGTGTCTACTCTATAATAATACACATGTGCCCAGTCTATAATCTGACATATGTTTCATTCATTCATTTTCCTTTTGCGCTGAAGTTAGTGCATAGGGCAGAGGTCAGATCTCTCCAATTCTGTCTGTTGAAAGCTATTCTGTGCAGTTCTTGAATAGTATGAATATTGGTTGTTTTACTTTCTCTAAGTATTGTTCTTCTGAGTGTTTCTTTTGGTCTACCTCTTGATCTTTTGCCTGTAGGTATCCATTCAAGAGATTGGTGGTGTATTCTGTTGGTGTCTGCGCGTAGGACATGCCCGAGGTAGGACCAACGACGTTTTCTGATAACATGAAATTTTGATGTGTATCTTCTCTGATTTTATCATTAGATTTGAATTCACTCCAATGGGTGTTAGTTATCCTACGAAGACATTTATTCTCGAAACTCAGTAATTTCTTCTCTGAAGATACATAGCTTTTCCAGCTCTCACATCCATATGATAGCGCCGGAATAACGCAGGAATTAAATAAGCACATTTTCGTGCGTGTGCTGATTGACTTTGACTTCCAGATATTAGACAGCCTGTTAAATGCACTTGATGCTATGGCAATGCAAGTTGTAATTTCTGGCATGACATCACCGTCGAGTGTTAATTTGCTTCCTAGATAGGAGAATTTCTGTACTTTTTCAAGTTGTTGTCTATTTAAAGTAATTTCGTTAGGTGAATTGGTAAAGTCCATATTTTTTGTTTTTGCTGAATTGATTTGGAGACCTATTTGGCCTGCAATGAGTTTTAATCTATTAGTTTTTGTTTGTGCATCTTGATGGTTTTCACACAATAGTGCAAGATCATCGGCAAAATCCAGGTCTTCTAATGTTGTTTTATTTATCCATTTGATTCCTAAATTTGTGTTGGATGTGCTTTTTCTCATAGCCCAGTCAATTGCGATATTGAATAGTAATGGTGACATAGGGCAGCCTTGTTTAAAAACCAGTAATCACAGGGAACCATTCTGAATTGCCTTTTTCTGTTCTAACACAGCATTTTGAGTTGGTATAGAATGATTTTATCACATTTATATATTTATTTTGGATTCCATATATTTTTTTAAATTTTTCAAAGCGATGGTCGATGGTTGCTGTCGAAGGCTTTTTGAAAATCAACGAAGTTTATAATGAGATTAGATCGAAACTCTAGACATTCTTTTATTATTGTTCTAAGAGTGAATATATGGTCAAGGCAGAAACGACCTGGTCTAAAGCCTGACTGCTCTTCTCTAAGTCTGTTGTCTAAGGATAACTTTAATCTTGCAAGCATCATATTATAAAGAATTTTGCCAGGTACAGATAGCAGTGTGATTCCACTCCAGTTATCACAGTTTGTTAGTTATCCTTTTTTTGGTAATTTGATAATGATGCCATTTTTCCATTGTTGGGGTGGGCATTCGTTTTTCCAAATCATATTGAAAATATTCAGTAAAAATGACAAGGTATTATCATTTGCTGCTTTTAACATTTCACTTGTGATGTCATCTTGACCTGCTGCTTTATTGTTTTTTAATTTCATAATGGTTTGTTTTACCTCTTCAAGGGTGAAATTTTCTATCGAAGCTTCTAGTGGTGGCATTGTCTCATCTTTCTCTAGATTTGGAGAAGATTGGGGTGGTGGTCTGTTAAGAAGATCTTGGAAATGTTCGGCTCATCTTTGCTTTTGTTGTTCAGTTGCTGTTCGAAATGTGCCATTTTTGTCTTTAATAGATACGTTTGGGATAAGTGGCTGATTGCACAGTTGTTTGGTTATGTGGTGTAGTATCTTGTTTGGCGTAAGTGGCTGATTGCACAGTTGTTTGGTTATGTGGTGTAGTATCTTGTTTGGCGTAAGTAGCTGATTGCACAGTTGTTTGGTTATGTGGTGTAGTATCTTGTTTGGCGTAAGTGGCTGATTGCACAGTTGTTTGGTTATGTGGTGTAGTATCTTGTTTGGCGTAAGTGGCTGATTGCACAGTTGTTTGGTTATGTGGTGTAGTATCTTGTTGTTGTTGTGTTGTGAGGCTGATTCAGCTTCCAATAATACGTCTTTTATATAATTCTGCATGTCCTTTCTAGCGTTTGCTTTAACTTCTTTGTCTAAAAGTGCGTATGTGAGTCTGTTTTGTTCCTCGTCTTGAGTGGTTTTTGCAGCAAGTATTTTTTGCTTCATCTCTTTACGGTTTTGGATTTTTGACCAAGTGTTCTCGCTTATCCCTTTCTTCTTATTGTTTTGTATGAGACCGGCTGTACCCAGTATGTAACTGACATATGTACTCAGTATATAATCTGACATATGTGTCTAGTACATAATCTGACATATGTGTCCAGGTTGTAATATGCCATATTTATCTAGTCTGTAATAGTCCATATTTGTCCAGTCTGAAATATGACACATGTCTAGTTTAGAAGACAGTAACATGACCATCTGGTAAAGTTTTATCTATTCCTTCAGTGTTGTTAGTCCGTCGAAGTTGACGATGACCATTCAGTCCAACCAATCAGGGATGAAGATGAACATGATGGTGTCTTCGGTGTGCACGACTATGACCAATGAGTTCTATGCGCACTTGGAAATGTTTACCACACTCTGGGCATGCGTGGGAGGAGTCTGTGCGATATGGAGATCTTGCCTGTCTTCTAGCGCGTTTTTGTTGTGATGCTTGATGTCTGAGGTTCTCTGCAGCTTCTGCCCCACTCTTTATTCTGTCTTTTGAAAGATTCCCCCATGAATGTGTGTCTATTTTGAAGTTAGTCGACAATTTTACTTACCTTGGAAGCACTCTCTCTCGCGATGTCAACATTGATGTGGAAATTAACAATAGACTGGCAAAAGCTAGTGCTGTATTTGGCAGATTACGTAACAATGTATGGGGCAGAAGAGGTATAAGAACAACCAGGAAACTACAAGTATATCATGCTGCTGTTATACCAACCTTACTATACGCCTGCGAAACGTGGACAGTGTATGCTAGACATGCAAGAAAGTTAAATCATTTCCATCTTACCTGCCTACGTAAATTACTAAACATCCATTGGTGGGACAAAATACCAGTCTACGAGGTCTTGGAAAAATCAACCTCAATAAGTATCCACACAATATTTATGAAGGCGCAGGCACTCTGGGCAGGCCATCTTGTGCGTATGGAGAACTCGCGTTTGTCAAAACAAATAAATTATGGAGAACTCAAGGCAGGATTTCGAAAAGCTGGTGGACAGAAAAAGCGTTTCAAAGACACGCTCAAGTCATCCTTGAAACATCTTAACATTGACGTAGGCGCTCGGGCGAGCCTCGCTCAGGATAAAACAGCATGGCGTTACAGCATTAGATCGGGAGCACTAACGGCGGAAGAATCCAGACAAGAAACTGCAAGACAGAAGCGGGCACGTAGAAAAGAAAAAAACATCTCAACCTCACACAGATACCTTCTATTGTTGTCAATTCTGTAAAAGAACATTTTGTGCGCGCATTGGACTAGTTAGTCATTTAAAAACGCACTATTAACTTTATTATTTTATTATTTATTGTTATTATTATTATGGTTGAGTTTTTGGTCATCGTCGATCACGACGGACGAACATCATTTTGAAGTGGATCAGTGATGTCTTAAGAGTATCTTTAAAACGTTTATTCGGTCCCCTTGCCTTGCGGGAGCCAGTCTGGAGGTCTCCATATAAGAACTCCTTAGGTAGACGATGATCTTTCATGCTTATCCTGTGTCCTGCCCAGCTTGTCTACGCCTTCATCAACGTTGTATGTATGTTTACACTAATCTTTACATTGTATGTATACTTACACTAATCTTTACATTGTATGTATACTTACACTAATCTTTAATTAGTATTTGACTGTCTGATATTTTATCCCGTCAATGGATGTTGAGTATCTTACGAAGGCAGATTATGTAGAAGTTGTTCAGTCTTCTACATGCCTGGCATAACGAAGTGATGATATTACTGCTGCTTCGTAAGCTATGAGTTTGGGGGGAGTTGCTATCCCCCTTCTTACCCATACGTTGTATCGCAGTCTTCCAAATGTGATACTAGATTTCGCTATTCTGTTGTTTACCACAGTGTTGATGTTTAAATATTGTGAGAGAGTGCTGCACTGATATGTACAATCATTGATTGTTTGAAGTTCTTCTTCTTTGATCTTTATCTGTATATTTAAGTTTGGTTTGCTTTTTTTGGTTAGTTTTGTGTGGTTTGAAACATGGCTTCTGTTTTCTGTGCATTGATGGCAAAACCAGCAAATTGGTTTAGGGTGATTTGAATACTGTCTGCAGAATCACCATATAGTGAAATGTCATCTGCATAACGGAGTTCCCTGACTATTGTGTCTCACACTTTAGTATTTTACTTCGATGGCGGAAGATTGAAATGTTTACAGTCTGTTCTGTATTTTATTTGTGTTTCTGTTACGTCGCTTGATCTAGATGCGTCTGTCAGCATGGCAGAAAATATTCAGCTGAACAGTGCTGGTACTACAGCTACTCTTTTTGTGACTCCATTTGTTAAATGACAGTCTGGTGATGACACTTCATCACTGATAACAAAGGCCATCAAGAGGTCACGGAATTGTCGCACTATATTGATACATTTTGGGTGGCAGCCAAATTTGTCGAGCAGTTTACACCGCCCATTTCTATTCACGGTGTTAAATTTCATTGTAAGGTCTACACATCTAGTTAGAAGTTCCATTTGATGTTATTGGATTTTGGACATTTTGCTCACGGACAGTAAAGGTTATGTTCACTGTCCCGCGACCAGTATATAATCCGCATTGGCTATCACGCAGAAGATCATCTGTGATTGTCTGTGTAAGTAGGTTCAACATTACACGAGCTAGTATTCTGCCAGTTATGGATAGCAACCATTTCCCTCGGACACATGGCAGTTTATTTCTCTTGCATTTATATAGGTGAACAATTGAGGCATCGTTTATGTTTTTAGGTACGTTTTCTGCACGTAACAAAGATCTTGATAGACGTCCGGACAAGCACCACTCCTCCTATCCTGTAGATGTCTTATGGGATAACATGTATACCAGATTTTCCATGCGACAGAACATAGGAATCCACCAGAACTTCCCCTTGCTTGTTAATAATTTCGTTTCCCCACTGTCTTCATCTGGCAATAAAGTCTCCGCAAAAAACAATGTGCTAATCGTCTTGCTAAAGTTAGGTATTCCATGTGGTTTTCCCTATCTTCCCATTGCGAGCATACACGTTTACGATAACCATAGGTACATTCACTTGTATCCTAACAGCTCAACTATATTTGTCTAGTCCAACAATTACACAACTATGGTTGTCTAGTCCAACAATTACACAATTATATTTGTCTAGTCCAACAATTATACAATTATATTTGTCTAGTCCAACAATTACACAATTATATTTGTCTAGTCCAACAATCACACAACTATATTTGTCTAGTCCAACAATTACACCACTATATTTGTCTAGTCCAACAATTACACAATTATATTTGTCTAGTCCAACAATTACACAACTATGGTTGTCTAGTCCAACAATTACACAATTATATTTGTCTAGTCCAACAATTACACAATTATATTTGTCTAGTCCAACAATTACACAATTATATTTGTCTAGTCCAACAATTACACAACAATATTTGTCTAGTCCAACAATTACACAATTATATTTGTCTAGTCCAACAATTACACAACAATATTTGTCTAGTAGAACAATTACACAATTATATTTGTCTAGTCCAAAAATTACACAACAATTTTGTCTAGTCCAACAATTACACAACTATATTTGTCTAGTCCTAAAATTGTAATACTATCTGAACTATTTTTTTCTGGAGTAAATCGAAACTTCACTATCTGTAGATTTGTATTGTCTAGACAACAACATTAATGACCATGAACTTGATTTGATCATAGACACAAAAGTGTGACGTGGTTCCCTGTAGAATCAGGTGTCACATCGATTGTGCTGAATCAGGTGTCACATCGATTGTGCTGAATCAGGTGTCACATCGAGTGTGCTGAAAAATAACTCTACGCAGGACATGACAATTTCTTGGTAGAGCCCAGTCAGGCAAATACGTTATCCCTTTATCGCTGGTCAGCTATCGTATATTGCGGAAATGCATATCCGTCTCCTTCAACAATAACAATGACTAACCTTGGTTCTGTTGCTAAGGACACACGACAATGACTAACCTTGGTTCTGTTGCTAAGGACACACGACAATAACTAACCTTGGTTCTGTTGCTAAGGACACACGACAATGACTAACCTTGGTTCTGTTGCTAAGGACACAAGACAATGACTATCCTTGGTTCTGTTGCTAAGGACACACGACAATGACTAACCTTGGTTCTGTTGCTAAGGACACAAGACAATGAATAACCTTGGTTCTGTTGCTAAGGACACAAGACAATGCCTAACCTTGGTTCTGTTGTTAAGGACACAAGACAATGACTAACCTTGGATCTGTTGCTAAGGACACAAGAAAGAAAGTAATGTTTCGCAAGGTCCTGAAGCCATGATTCTAAATTAGTATTTTGTGGAAAGAAAAGTTACATTGCCCACATTATTTAATCCCTCTGATTATGAGTCGTCTACTGAAAACATTGCACCCACACACACGCGCACACAACGCCACACACACACGCCACACACACACACACACACGTCACACACACACTTACACAGAGCGGCTGCTTGTTCTCTGGGAATGAAATACATCTCTGGAGAAATCATTTAATTGCACATAGGAAATAAGAGCTATTCGCTCGTAATTCATGAAGATTGATACAACTATCGCATAAACTCATCATCTTGATAAATATGTGTCTAGTTCAGAAAATCATTAAAAACATATTTATGTACATCATAAAACAATATAAATATATGTACGCGATACGTCTGTACCGTGATGGTGATGGTGATGAGGAACTAATACCTGTAGCTTTAAGCAGGTGAAGCTTAACATCCCATATCCTTTGTGACTAACAGTGTAGGTCTTCCTTTGTTGTACTGCCGAGGTTACACTCAAACTCCTGCTGTCTCACGAGTGTTGTACTGCCGAGGTTACACTCAAACTCCTGCTGTCTCACGGGTGTTGTACTGCCGAGGTTACACTCAAACTCCTGCTGTCTCACGGGTGTTGTACTGCCGAGGTTACACTCAAACTCCTGCTGTCTCACGGGTGTTGTACTGCCGAGGTTACACTCAAACTCCTGCTGTCCCACGGGTATAGATGTGTTAAGTAGGTATACAGATGTAGGTTTAATCTCCGAAGGGAGAAATTTCAGTGTGACTGTATCCCATGATCATTAAGTCCTGCCATGAATGTAACATACGCGTCTGGGCGAACTAGTTCATCATTCAAATCTGTTTACCCATCTACAGTGATGTCACACCAAGTATTACCTGTCACCAACAGGAGCCTGCCACAGAAGAACTGATCTGTAGTCCCTGTCACCTACCGGAGCCTGCCACAGAAGAACTGATGTGTATTCAATAATCAGCATCTCTTCGACATCCATGGAAACTATTTGACAGAGAACAGTCAGAAGTTGAGCCACGACATACAGTGTCAGTGTTCTATTGGTAGATGACAGGTTACCATCTTGTCCTCCAACGTTCCCTAATCTTTACGACATTCCTGGACAGTGTCATATATTCTGCGTACCACGCACTAGAAGACACACTCCGGTTATCACAAGGACCAGTTTCTTGTTTTTTAAAAACATGTTTTTAATATGTGGCAGAACCATCTATAAGTATGTCACCATCAGCATCATCATCATTAAGTGCCGTTTCTGAAGCAAAGGTTAGCTGCAACAGACCTTCAACATCCCTTGCCTTTTTTAATGGTAGTTCAATCTTCTAAACTGTGACCTGTCCATCTCGCGATGTCACTTTCCGACTTGTATCTCTGCTTCTCTCATTGACAGTTTTATTATGTTACACAAGCACAATGGCAACATATCCATTTATGCACAGCGTCATCACAACTATATTTTTCATTACTCTCACAACTTTCTAGTGGTCTGTCTTTGTTTGTCCCTATCTTGGTTAAGACCGTTGTGGTCGAAACGTCAATTCTGCGTATTGTTCTACATAAACCTGTTATTTAACAATTTGTATATACATGTTGTATATTTATTGTGTATATTTATGTTCTATAATTATGTTCTATAATTATGATCTATATCCATTTTCTACATTCATATTGTATATTTTAGTTAGTTATTCCTCTAGGAACAAATATATCCATGTGATAAAATCATTATATACCAACTCAAAATGCTGTGTTAGAACAGAAAAAGGCAATTCAGAATGGTTCCCTGTGATTACTGGTTTTTAAACAAGGCTGCCCTATGTCACCATTACTATTCAATATCGCAGTTGACTGGGCTATGAGAAAAAGCACATCCAACACAAATTTAGGAATCTAATGGATAAATTAAACAACATTAAAAGACCTGGATTTTGCCGATGATCTTGCACTATTGAGTGAAAACCATCAAGATGCACAAACAAAAACTGAAACAAAAGCTTTTTTAATTCCTGCGTTATCATATGGATGTGAGAGCTGGAAAAGCTCTTTATCTTCAGAAAAGAAATTACTGAGTTGGATAACTAACACCCATTGGAGTGAATTCGAATCGAATGATAAAATCAGAGAAGAGACACATCAAAATTTCATCACATATGTTATCAGAAAACGCCGTTGGTCCTACATCGGGCATGTCCTACTCGCAGACACCAACAGAATACACCACCAATCTCTTGAATGGATGCCCACAGGCAAAAGAGCAAGGGGTAGACCAAAAGAAACACTCAGAAGAACAATACTTAGAGAAAGTAAAAGAATCAATATTCATACTATTCAAGAACTGCACAGAATAGCTTTGAACAAATAGAATTGGAGATATCTTACCTCTGCCCTATGCGCTAACTTCAGCTCAAAAGGAAAATGAATGAATGAATGAATTCCTCTAGGACCAAAGACGGCAAATAGTGTGGATGTCATAGATTCCCACGTCTCTCGTTTCATTGCAATTTGCTATAGATCGTCATTGTTTCTGATAAAATGGTGAAACGTTCTCTATTATAGTTCTACGTAAATTTGCTTATGGGCTTCCTCGTTTTCTCTTTCCCTTTGGTGATCACATCAAAGCTTTACAGGGGAGTCTATCCATATATATATATCCATATCCATGTATGTTGTATATCTATGTCGTTAATTTATATTATATATTTATATTATATATTTATATTGTATATTTACTTACCAAATGGTGCACCATTTTCCGCTGGCTTACATTTGCTCAATTTTCACGATACATTCTTTTTTTTCAAATTTAGATTGTCCGCTGGGATTGTATGGGGCAATGTGCAACACTAAATGTTCTTTATTTTGTTTGAACGGTACATGCGACATGAACTCAGGCAACTGTGCGGATTGTATGCTTGGTTACACCGGGAATAAATGTCAATTTGGTAAGTTGCATAGTGTATGCTACATTTATAAACAGTTTCATGAACACAATAAAATCATGATTTCATAAACAGTTTCATGAACACAATAAAAACATGATTTCATAAACAGTTTCATGAACACAATAAAATCATGATTTCATAACCAGTTTCATGAACCAATGATGATTTCATAAACAGTTTCATGAACACAATAAAATCATGATTTCATGAACAGTTTCATGAACACAATAAAATCATGATTTCATAAACAGTTTCATGAACACAATAAAATCATGATTTCATAAACAGTTTCATGAACACAATAAAATCATGATTTCATAACCAGTTTCATGAACCAATGATGATTTCATGAACAGTTTCATGAACACAATAAAATCATGATTTCATAAACAGTTTCATGAACACAATAAAATCATGATTTCCTATCAACAGAATAAAATTGACTACATAAGATCAACAAACATTTTCTCAATTTTGTTTGTTTTTGCTACACATTCAAAAAAACATATTGTAAACAATTTCTAGTATATCCTGTTGTTGTTTGTCAATCACGTGATGCTGAGTTAGGGCAGTGCCTGTGATCTCGTTGATGACTACTAATACCTATTATTAATAAGACAAGTCTCATTGAAAAATCCAGGCAGTAATTGACCACTGTATATCTGGAGCTTGTAGACACCACTATCATTCACTTAGTACACAACTGTTATAGCTGGCAAAATACAGTACTATCGGAAATAGAAAATGAAATAAAGTACCAATAAACAAAACAGCAGGCTCTGATAACATACAAACAGAACTTATTAAAGTAGCAGCAGAGAGCGGGTAAAAAAACGCTACACAGACTTTTCAATGTAATATGGAAGAAACAAGACACACCAGAAGTCTGGAGAAACGCGACAATCATTCCCATATGGAAGGAAAAAGGAAGTAAAAGATACTGCAAAAAATAGAGGTATATCTTCACTAAGGCATACAGGAAACATTTTTAACAAATTATTAGAACAGCGATTATACATTGAACCACAACTTCAAAACACTAAAATGGGCTTTCGTAAGAACGAAAGCTGTACGGATGATATATTTACACTTAGCTAAAAGGAAGAGCGACAGAAAACAACGCACAATTATTCATCAAATTCGTCGATCATGAACAGACTTTCGACAGAGTAGACAGACAACAACTATGGAAAACACTATCAATATACGGAGTACAAGAGCATTTAATTAATATATGCAAGGGCATTTATGCTAATAGCCAATGTGAAGTAAGAACAAATACAGGAGTGTCCTAAAAGTTCCAAATTAAAATCAGGAGTTTTCCAGGGGTGTGTCTTTATCCTCTACCTTTTATAACATATATCGACCACATCTGTAAAATAACAAGTAGAAAACAAGATAATAACATAACAGACAAATGGAAAGAACTACTCTTTGCAGGCGATCAAGTATTAATAGCGGCATCATAAGTACAATTGCAAGAACATATGAACAAACTGCACATAACACGTCAAAAATTCAACATAAAGATGGATATTGAAAAGATCGATATAATGGCAAATGAAAGAAAAAAAACGAAATACCACTATCTCCATCGATAATAAACACATTAAACAGGCAAAGGAGTTTACTTAGCTAGGAAGTATTATATCGAGTGAAGGGAAAACCGGTAAAGAGATTCACAATAGATGCAACAAAACGTACCAGATCCTAGGACATATGACACGTACTTTCAGGAATAAAAATGTAAACATAGACACTGAAGTTGCATTATACAAGACTATTATTATTCCATCACTATGCTACCAGTGCCAAACCTGGACAATAACAGCACAAGACAAAATAAAAATAGTGACAGCAGAAATGGCATGTCTAGGAAGCATACTCGGAGTATCATTAAGACATAGAATTAGAAACGATAACATCAGAGAGATTACCAAAACAATACCAGTATTGGAACACATCAAAAGACAACATATCAAGTGGTTTTCACACACTTCCAGACTACCAACAGACAGCAAGCCACAAATGACCATGACACATAGACATAACGGTTATAAAGCCAGAGGCAGACCATGTAAAAGATGGATCACAGAAATCAAAGAAGCCACATGATCAAGCTTACAAATAGCACACACGACGGCCATACCCAGAAGCTCTTCCACCCCTGACGTCGCAAGGCAAACAAGGGACACAGCGTATAGATAGATAGATAGATATATAGATTAGATATATAGATTAGATAGATAGATAGATAGATGGATGGATGGATGGATGGATGATGGATAGATAGATAGATATATAGATATATAGATAGATAGATAGATAGATATATAGAGAGATAGATAGATAGATAGATAGATAGATTATATCTGGAGCTTATAGACACCAATATCATTCACATATTACACAACTATTATATCTGGAAGTTGGAGTGCTGCAACCAACCTGTTTGCTGATAAAGATGTCAACTAAACATGTACTAAAATCTAATTGGTGAAAGTCTTCTGCAGTATCCTTCATAATCAACCCTGAAAAGCAAACTAAATTAATTTTGCTGAAAATATTCAACTCAAAATAGTAAATTACTGTAGGCTGAAGTTCAACTATTTACTCTTTCGTATTATTTATTAGGTTTAAAATTCAACTAATTTCTTGTGTTGGTAAAACCTACAAATTGACACAATAAATGAGGCGACAAATTCCACAATAACTCAGCACACAAGAGGCCGTGTCCAGAAAAATCTTCTACCCCTGACGCCGAAAGGCAACAAAGGGTTTCAGCACATAGATAGATCAAATGTTCTCTAACCCTATACTGTAAGAACAACACACACACAAGTCAATGGGGAATTATAGTCATCGTGTATTTTGTACAAAATGGCTACCCTTCATATATTTCGATCATGTGGGTATTTAATGAATTGCATCATATCTATCAACTAAGCATATTTTGTCGTACAATAAATTCAATTCTAATTCTTATAGATGAACATAACATTACTAAACTACAATACATCCTACAATTATACATTAACTTTACTGTACAGTATATCTACCATAGTCCGATCGTATTCATATGTCTAACGGAAGGGACCATTAACACCCCTATAACTACATTTTACTGATTAACGGATCTGGTCTCCTCGGAGACTCAAACTACTGGTCAAGTCTTAGAATAGCTGATTCATTACGATGTGTTCAGAATGCGGTCTGGCTTTAGGCTGTCTTAATATTTCTATTTTTATCCTCAACCATTCTTCATCCGCCTACATCTTAATTTCCTTGTTTTCTACTTTATCCTGGTACAGTGTTACCACTTCCGAATTGCATATTTGGAACTATGTATCCACTCTTTAATATAAAAAGGTTGGAAACCTTGAGATTTGAATTATGTTACTTATAATAATAATGACCCGTTGGAATAGTTCTCACTATGGTAAACTATAACGCTCTTCATATAACTGTTACGTTATAGGAATTGAAGGAGCAGGCAGCATTGCCACCATGACCATAGTGACCAGTGCTAATTCAATGGAACGTGCCGATATTTGGAATGCAGTCATGGAGTTGCACCAGTATGAAGATATGGGGCGTATTTTGACGTCCCTATCTATGGCTAGAATGTAAGACTTGGGAGTCAAGCGTAGTGTTCCACGAAACGAGCTGCATATAGGAATCACACGTTCTCAACCAACAAAGAACTGAACCAGAGCAGTCAGTTACCACATGCTGATGTGAAATATGGAATATTAAATCGGAGCACCAGTTGATGTGAAATACTGAATATTAAATCGGAGCACCAGGTGATGTGAAATACTGAATATTAAATCGGAGCACCTGTTGATGTGAAATACTGAATATTAAATCAGAGCACCAGTTGATGTGAAATACTGAATATTAAATCGGATCACCTGTTGATGTGAAATACTGAATATTAAATCGGATCACCTGTTGATGTTTCCGGAGTGCCATGATGATGATCGTATGATGAAATAACTAACAGTAAGGAGAATACAAGTCACAATGGATGATGTTTTCTTGTTTTGTGACATATGAAGTCGATGATGTATCTAATGTTGTACATTGTACGGGAGAACGAGATGATGTATCTAATGTTGTACAGTGTACGGGAGAACGAGATGATGTATCTAATGTTGTACATTGTACGGGAGAACGAGATGATGTGCTAGTTCATTTACATTGACAGGAGAAGGAGAGGGGTGTTGTTGTACATTGACAAGAGAGAAAGAGAGGGGTGTTGTTGACAAACATTGACAAGAGAGAAAGAGAGGGGTGAGGTTGACAAACATTGACAAGAGAGAAAGAGAGTCGTGTTGTTGGTGTACATTGAGAAGAAAGTAGAAGAGGGGTGGTGTTGATGAACATTGAGAAGAAAGTAGAAGAGGGGTGGTGTTGGTGAACATTGACAAGAGAGAAAGAGAGTCGTGTTGTTGGTGTACATTGAGAAGAAAGTAGAAGAGGGGTGGTGTTGATGAACATTCACAAGAGAAAATGAGGTGTGTTTTTGGTGTACATTGGCACGAGAGAAAATGAGGGGTGTTGTTGTGTGATGTACATTTTTAGGAGAAAGAGAATGGTGTTAGTGGATGTGCATTGACAGGGGAAAGAGAATGTGTTGGTTGATGTACATTGACTGCAATACAGCAGTTTCGGTTGATTTACATTGACAGAAATCGAGAAGATGTGTTAACTTATGCAAATTGACAAAAGAAAGAAATGAGGTGTTGGTTAATGTTCTTGACAGAAGAGAGAAATGAGGAGTTGGTTTATGTACTTGACAAAAGAGAGAAATGAGGTGTTGGTTAATGTACTTGACAAAAGAGAGAAATGAGGTTTTGGTTAATGTACTTGACAAAAGAGAGAAATCAGGTGTTGGTTAATGTACTTGACAAAAGAGAGAAATGAGGTGTTGGTTAATGTACTTGACAAAAGAGAGAAATGAGGTGTTGGTTAATGTACTTGACAAAAGAGAGAAATGAGGTGTTGGTTAATGTACTTGACAAAAGAGAGAAATGAGGTGTTGGCTAATGTACTTGACAAAAGAGAGAAATGAGGTGTTGGTTAATGTACTTGACAAAAGAGAGAAATGAGGTGTTGGTTAATGTACTTGACAAAAGAGAGAAAAGAGGTGTTGGTTAATGTACTTGACAAAAGAGAGAAATGAGGTGTTGGTTAATGTACTTGACAAAAGAGAGAAATGAGGTGTTGGTTAATGTACTTGACAAAAGAGAGAAATGAGGTGTTGGTTAATGTACTTGACAAAAGAAAACGTAGATGTTATCGTACATCGACATTACAAAGAGATAATGTTTTGTATGTACAATAATGTGCGAGACAGATAATGTTTTTGACGATAATATAACATTTGCCATTTCTTCTTTCAATTGATGTCATTACATGTCACGTCAATAACTGTAACTTAACATCAATCCACCATGATTTCTACAGGTGGAGTCAAAGACATACCTTGGGTATATATGTTATTGGTGGTAATCTTCAGCATTATACTTGTGGCTGTATGTGTTATATATCTAAGAACACAGGTAGCGGATGTGATGTGTGCATCGGATTCATCGACAACTTGATCATCAACATTGCCATCTATATATGTTTACATATATATATATATATATACAGCACTAATGATGTCAAAGTTTATGTGCGTCAGCATAAATATGTATTAGGAAATTATATACTATAAATGGACGTTTATTATAAAAGAATTCGCTATATAGAGGGACATTCGCTATAAAAAGATGCACGATAGAGGAGCATTTTTTTAGTAAATGGAGGCGCTATATCTATTCTACTGTATAGGGAGGCGCTATATCTATTCTACTGTATAGGGAGGCGCTATATCTATTCTACTGTATAGGGAGGCGCTATATCTATTCTACTGTATAGGGAGGCGCTATATCTATTCTACTGTATAGGGAGGCGCTATATCTATTCTACTGTATAGGGAGGCGCCATATCTATTCTACTGTATAGGGAGGCGCTATATCTATTCTACTGTATAGAATATCTATACAGATATTCTATAATATCCTCTATATACAGGGAAGAAAACTCTGGTAAATTTACACATCCTTGTCGAACTTCCATCTTTATCTTTTGGAATTATCTTAAATTACTGTCAACCCTCATCGCAGCTGTTTAAATCCAATGCATATTTTTGCTAGCTTTATATCTTTCCCATCAACATTGAATTGTCTAACATTTTTTATTATTTTTTTCTGAATGTTTCATCTTCTCAAATGCTGAACTATAATCAATACAGCACAAATACATCCGATTTTGTACTTCAATTGCCATATCCATCAAATTTTTGTATTAGGTATAGATCATTTTGTAATTCTATTGCCCTCTCCATGGTTGGTTGGTTGGTTGGTTGCTGATCCAGAGGTCCTTGGGCCCTTGCCCTTTGACCCAATGCCATTGTGTGATATATGCATGTTTTTGTGAGCTATTTTTTTTTCTTCATATAATGTGTTCCATTTATCTAGCCCTGGAGGGAGAAGCATTTTCGTGATGTCATCCAGCGCTGGGCTTTCAAAAAGTTGGTGGTCAACAGTTTCATAGGAATGAGTGCACATCCGGCAACCTGGAGTGTGTTGCGGTTGCATTCTGTTCAGGTGATTGTTAAGCTGTACATGTTGTGGGCGCAGTCTGAAGATGATACTCTGGTCTTTCCTTCCCATGAGGTTGATGTTGCCTTTAGAATGTGGGCTGATCATATATTTCCTTCCCAGTGTTTCCCATGGACCGTTTGTTCATCCAATTTTCTTTGTTCACAGATTTCAACATCATTTTAATGGTGTGCGTGGTTGTTTGTGTATTTGGCTATTCTGTTGTGCTCCTTTCTATGCTAGTCTGTGTCTGCCTTGTCATTGCCAGATGTGTTTGAGTGGATAGGAATCTACTGCATAACAATGCTGACTTCATAAGATGTAAGCAGCATGGTAATATATTTCAACTAGCTCAGGTTTACAATGTCCATTACTTCTAGTGCTTGAAGAGCAGACATAGAATCTGTAAAAATCACAGTTTTTTTTAACTTTTGATGGAAAGGCATCAAAAATGGTCTTCAGGTGGTACAGCGCTTGTAGTGCAGTTATTTCAGCTTTATAGTTAGAACATATCTCCCCACAGGCATCAAACAACTCATTAGATGTTTTGTCTGGATATTCTATACAGACACCATAACCTGCTTTGATGATGGCTTTAAAATCAGACCCATGTGTATAGACATGGATCCATTGTTCTGGGTAGGTGTCTATTGTTTTCTGTGTTGTTTTCATAAGACTTACTGGGTCGGGACTTTTCGGTGCATTATTTCTTAATTGTGTCTTGATTTCCGTTAATTTAAAACTTGCGTGTGGTGGTAAATATTTTTCTACTCTTTGCAGTTCTTGTCTCTTGTCTGGTAGGTGATAGCTGTCTTTTATTTCATAGACATGACTAATGACTGACTTTTGTTTTATTCTGTGGTTTGGTTCCCAGTTTTCTATACGTTGTATTTTTGGGTGGTCTTTGTTAATTCTTTTGCTTATTTAATTCCTTCATAAGCTTCCATTGCAACCATATCTATCCGCATCTCAATGGGTTCTACATTTGTATGTATTTCACATGTTTCCGTTGGTGTAGATCTCATTGCTCCACTAATAAGACGTAGGGCATTGTTCTGCACTCTGTCTAGAGATTCTACATTAGTCTTTGAACATGTGAGGAGTGCACTGTTGTATTCTAAAGCAGAGCGTATGTACCCAAGATATAATCATCTAAGTGTATCCTTGTCTGATCCCCAAGATGTGCCAGCGAGTCTTTTCAGTAGTTGCAATCGTTTAAGTGCTTTATTTTTGATATTTTATAAATGCTTCTGGAGTGCGAGCTGCCGATCAATCGTGATTCCAAGATATGTGGGGTGTTCTTCTCTTGGCAATTTCTGTATGTCCAACCATAGTCTGATATTTTCGTTGATTAATTTATGACTTTTGGTAAAGTTGGTGAGACAGTTTTCTCAGAATTTACTTTCAGCTTCCATGTTTGACAATGCTCATGTAGTCCTCTTAAATCTATATTTAGTCTTTTGACTACACATTCAATAACCTCATGATTCTACCATATTGTTAGGTCATCATCATATACGGCTTTTTCAGCTTGAATATGTTTGGCAAGGTCATTAATATAAATGAGGAAGAGTGTGCAGCTCAAAGTAGAACCTTGTGGTAAGTCTTCCTCTAGAACTTCTTTAGATGAAATTGAATCATTTATCTTTTTCTTGATTGTTCTGTCAATTAGTATTTTATCCAGTTATATAGCTTTCCATTAATTCCCAGCTCAATCGTTTTCATCAAGAGGTCCTTTCTCCATACTCGATCATAAGCCTGTTGTAAGTCAAAGAAGATGGCTACAGTATGTTTGTTTTACTGGAACCCATCATGGATTTTCTGTATCAACCTAAATAGTTGGTCTTCTGTGCAACTGCCTTTTCTGAAGCCTGCCGGTTCATGGCAGAGGATGTTTGAGCTCTCGAGTAACCAGTAAAGTCGTATGTTAACCATTCTTTCTGCCAATTTCCCAAGAAATGATGTTAGGGATATGGGGGGGGGGTGGGGTAGCTGTGGGGTTCATCTGAAAATTTGTTACTTTTCAGGATGGGGACGATGTGAGCATTTCTCCTGGATTGAGGCAGTCTTTAGTTTCTCCAGGTAGTATTTATTAGTTTAAGAGTACCTCTTTACCAGATGTACCCTCGTGTGTTAACATTTAATTTTAAATTGTATCCGCCACAGGAGACTTTCTTGGCTTTAGTTTCTTCAGCCATTGTTGGAGCACTCTCCACCAAATGTTCATATTATATATGATATTTCTCTATATTCGTCGTTGAGACATATTGTTGTTGTTAACTGTCTATGCAGCTATGTAGCTTATACAGACAATTGTGTGAGTACAGCTTTAGAAAAACCATATAGTCTCCAAACACGTGTGAGTACAGCAGCTCTAGACAAACAATATAGTCTCCAAACACGTGTGAGTACAGCAGCTCTAGACAAACAATATAGTCTCCAAACATGCACGCACATATTGTTGTGTGGATGAGCACATTTATTTTCATATAGAGACCACAGGGTAATCATGTCAGGCGTTTCTGAAACAATCGGACAGTGAGAACTCAAGTGCTCGCAGTAAAATGGAGGGTTTTCTGAAGGATTATTATGCCAAACGTCGCTCTACCAATGCACATCACGGACAACGACAGCACATAACAAACACAAAGAAGTGACAGCTGAAATGGCATGCTTACTCGGAATATCAGGAATATCACTAAGAGACAGAGTGAGGAATGAGGACATTAGACAAAGAACCGGCACATCTCTAATCATGGAGTATATTAAGAGCCAACAGATCAAATGGTTTGCATACGTCAACAGATTACCACTAGACAGTATACCAAAGCAATATTTGCTACACAGATACAGTGAGGGCTGACCACGAAAGCGATGGACCACCAAAATAAAAGAGGCGAAAAGTTCCGAAATATACTTAACACACACGAGGACCATCTCCAGAAAAGTCTTCTTTTGAAAGGTAACTCTGAAAAGCAACAAAGAGTTTAGCGAATAGATATAATAGAAAGATCATGCTCACACGATCAGCACTTTGGTGTGTAGGAGCAATCGGTTTTTAACATATTCGTAGTCGAGAACACTTGACACACTCCACTGGGGGTATTTACAGCACTTGACACACTCCACTGGGGGTATATGCAGCACTTGCTGAATCGTAGTTGTTGAGGGATTTCATTTCAGCTTTAGTTATTTCATGGAAATTTCATTTGAAACACATGCTGTTCATTTCCAACAGCTAGTTCTGAATTGTATTTAATCGAGGGGAAATATGTATATCAAGGAATACATGTATCAGGGATATATATGTATATGTGTCATATTAAGGCCAAATGAATGTAAGACACATTGGATGTGTGTGTGTACCCGAGAAATATCACAAGGCAAAGATTGACTTGTCTTGTGAATTACACAACAATAATAAATACATATTGGTGAAGACATTCATGTGTTTCTTGTTCACTTTATTGTGTTTCTCATCTCATCGATTATGTAATTACACACACGATCTTTTGTTGCATACTAGAGCACTTGCTTGTGGCAGTTGAGATATCGAGGATTTGTCACATTGATATTCAGTCCTGCTCATGTAGACTTTCATTGAAACCAAATATTTACATTGTCCGCCATACACTGCTACTGTACTCATGTGCGGACAAATGAAATGGGTAAGAGCGGTGATTCCTTTCTATGTAAAAAAAAATGTTTGAAATTGGACGTTACTGAAATAAACGCATGCGTGCGCTTAGAAGACTTTATGTGAAGCAACAAATAAGTAGAATTGTCAGTAATGTCTTGGTGGATACACTCACGTGAAGATTATGGCATCCATAGACGTATACAGAGTTCAATGCAAATGATCCGACTAATTAACTAACTAAATTCCACCAATAGGTCGGCTAACTAGCAAACTAACGAACCAACTGACCAGCACAACACACGAGCTGTGTACTTGAATGTAAACATATGAAATACCACTCGTCTAGGGACACACTCAATGACACACGGTGCGTGCAGCACATAGAACGAATGTTCACCAACAATAGTATTTAAGAACATTGTCAGATGAAAGATGTTAAAAGGTGGTAATTAAAAAAACATATGACGAACATAGGCAGTTGGTGAGCAGACTCAACGAAGTATGTAGTTAGATGTCAGGAAGTTACTACATCCGGATGTTTAACAAAAATTATATAACCTATAACACCAATTCTAAGTTATAACATCAATTATTATCTATGACACCAATTATTATCTATGACACCAATTATTATCTATGACACCAATTATGATATATAACACCAATTATTATCAATGACACCAATTATGATAAATAACACCAATTATTATCTATGACACCAATTATTATCAATGACACCAATTATTATCTATAGCGTCAATTATTATCTATAATTAGTATGATTTGATACAAAAATGGTAAGTGGTAGGGTTTGACTAAAGGAACACACAGCTTGTTCTGTTTATCTCTGTGTGTCATGTGACTTATTCTCTTCGGAACTTTGTCTTCCCAATGAACTCCCAGAACCCTACTCTGTCTTGCCGCATGGGCTTACATTTTCCAACGACGCATTCAATTATTTTTCCAGAGTGTATCGATAGATAATATTAATAAATTTGATTGTTGACATAGTCATACATCTACTCATGAAGACACGCCCACTTCTAGCACGTCAGAAAGTAAGCTAAGAGGGATGTATGGATGATTATATGACTCTGACAGTGAATGTGAGAATATACAAGACATAGACCTAGCTAGTGAAAACCTTTGTAAGTAAGCATGGTGTGGAAACAGGATCATTGATTTTGAAATCTTACAACAACAAATATCTTCACATCTTGTATGTCTGTACTGCTTCAGCATTGTTGATTTTGTGGAAACAGAGAGGCATGGGCTAGGCAGTAAGTTTGTATTTAGTTGTAGGAATAAGAAATGCACTAAGCAAATACCTTTCAATTCAAATCCCACAAATATCAATAAGCAATAATCTACAAATACATTCAATCAATCGTAGATCTGTATTTGCTATGCGCTGTGTCGGAGGAGGACTTGCTGCTTTGGAAACATTTTGCGGAATGATGTGCTTACCACCACCCATTAAAAAGAGTTCATACAAACTAATCAAGGAATCCATTGCCAAATCTGTTTCATCAGCTCAGTTTGAAAGCATGAATAAATCAGCACAGATAGAATATAAATTAGCAGAAGTTCCAGATATAGAAGATGTATGCAGAAATATTGATGTATCTATTGATGGAACTTGGATGACTAGAGGTCACACATCACAAATTGGAGTCACTTCACTGATTGGGTGTGTTACTGGCAAAGTATTAGACACATGAGTACTTTCCAAGGCATGTAAATCATGTGATTATTGGGAAAAGCAGGACGAAAAATCACAAGTATACCTGCTGTGGAAAAATAAGCATGAGTCTCAATGTACGGCTACGTATAAAGGGTCATCTGGTAGTATATGGAGGCGTCAATAGCCGTGAATTTATTTTCTAACTCCGAAGAAAAGTATAGATTGAGATATATAAGATTTGTAGGAGATGGGGATACCAACAGTTTTAAAAGTGTTTCCAATTCAAACTCATATGGTGATGTGAAAGTGGAGAACAATAGAATGTGTAGGAAATGTGGTGATGAGGTTCCTCCTTCGCAAGCGAAGATGAGCATAGCATGAAAAACATTAAATGCTATAAAAAAATCCCCCCCCCCCACAAAAGAAATTTAAAAATTAAAATTGGTAATTAACTAATTTGGTTTATGAGTTTATGAGTTCGTAGATGCCCGATGAGTCCGATTCGTGCACGGAAAGTTCTATTGTAGTGCATGCAGGAGTGTTTGTATGACATGTACAGAAGAGAATGGGCACAAGATTGCGCAAGATAAAATGTGCATGGTCAGGTAGAAATTTAACAGATGGACGAAAAATAGGATGTAAAGGTAGACTAACCGACAATCAGATAGATAAAATTCAAAACTATTATGGGAATGTCATTACAGGAAATATGAATAATTTGAAAGGAATGCGAGAATCTGTGTGGGTCATTTATTTTCACAAGTTATCAACTGATGAGAAGCCGATGCATAACCTTTGTGGTGACAGTTGGTGTCCATACAAGATAGCAGTTGCTGCCAATAAGCCATTCAAACATCGAAACAGTATATCAGAGGCAGTATTGGATGTAATCAAACCTGTGTTCAAAGATCTCAGCCACCCAAGCATCTTGACCCAATGTTTAGAATGCTACACTAAAAATGTAAATGAGTCCTTTAACAGTATGATATGGCAGATTTGCCCAAAGCACTTACACCATGGTTTGACTGCTGTTAATAGTGGTGTTGGCATTGCAACCTTAGTTTTTAATGATGGGTCACAAGCTCTGCAAGCTCCACTTAAGCTGTTTGAAGTGACTTGCGAAAAATTCACATTGCAAAAACTTAGCAAAAACTGATTCTAGGAGACTGTTAAATGCACAAAATAGGCAACCCTAGAAGTCAGAAGAGCCAGGAGAAGGAGGAGATTGGGTCTAGATGAAGCACAGGTTAAGTCTGAAGGATATCCATACCTTGCAGGAGGTTATTAAGGTAAGAAATTATATTTTTAGTGTATAAATTTTCATATCGTTCGTTTACGAAATTTTGATGTTATTAACAAATCCGTTCTCATAACTTTTTCAAATATTAACCAATATTAATAAAATTTGGCATGCATATTCCTAACATAATTCCATAAAGCGCAAACTAAGAACTTTGCTATCTATCTATATTTACAATTTTTACTGCTATTCAAATTTGGAAAATTTACACCCAAAAGTGGGTGAACTTTGAACCAGCCTGTATGAAATGTTTGAAATATATTCTAATATCCTTAGTTTGCGCTATAGCTATTCCATTTCTATGCATATATTTTAAATTTTAACTCATTTGTACTTACTATTTTCTCAGAAATTTTACCGTTTTTACCGTACCAATTTGAACATGAAAATGTTAACGTTTTTGTTAAAGATCAAATAATGTCTATTTACTTGTATACTGAAAGAAACATTTTATATTAACATAATATTCATTAATAAGGTATCTACTGTGAAAGTTGCAGCCTTGTAAATTTACCGATTTTTTAAATATGATTTTTTTACCCCTACCGTCTCATAGGTGTACCCCCCCCCTTGTCGTTAGTACGACGTCTTCTTGGTCTGCCTTTCCTCCTACCCCCAGGTGCGTTGCCCTCCATTATTTGTCTTTCGAAACAGTTGTGTCTCTTTATATGACCAAACAGGTGTAGTTTTTGTTTTTGCTATTATGTTTAGTAACCAACACTCTGGAATCTTCAATATGTTTGTAATGTCTGATTTCTCTGTTTTTGTTGTCCATGATATTCTAAGTATCACTTTGTAGCATTTCATTTTAAAGGTGTTGATCTTCTTTGTCGCTGACCTACTTAGTACTTAGGGCCCATGTTTCACAGACATATGTTACAACCGGAAAAAAAGCTCCAATTCTGCGTAAGAGAAACATTTCCTGGTGAACTCAGCTATCAATTGTGTGTGTGGGTGTGCTTAGTTTAAACGTTGTTAGTTTCTTGAAAAAGTTTCCATTTGGACCGATACATGGAAAACTGTCCTGTTTTTTGTAGTGTATGTTTTATATACTTTTTTGTATATATTTATATTCATAGTTAGGTTTATCTAGTAAACTGTTTAACGTATTTTACATTACCATTTGTTAGTTCGGTTACTGCGGAACCCTCTTCTTTGTCGTATACTCTCCGAACTTTTGGTTATTTATATTCGTAGCATTATAAGTTACGTGTGTTTTTTGTTGTTTTTTCAACTTTGTTATCTTACAGTATGCCATTGCCAATCTCTTCCTTATCTCAGCCATTCAGTCTTCTGCACAGTTTATGTTTGCTGCTAAGTATTCTAATGTATCCACACATTCTATCTCGGTTTTGTTTATTATATTTGTCTATTTATTCTAAAAATGTGAAACAAAAACCAACTCAAATTTGTTCTGTTTGTCTCTACATTTGAGAGGAGAAGGGGTTTGAATATATTTTGACAGTGTTTAACAAGGAATACGTATTTGACTATAATAACTGCTAACAAGAATAAAGGGCATTATTGAGAAGGGTTATACTAGAAGGATTTTGACTAAACTTTGACAGTTCTTAACAAGAAGAAGGGTTATGTCTAAAGTAACTGTGAACAAAGAGAAGTGGTTTGACTAATGTAACTTTTAACACGGAGAAGGGGTTTGACTAAATTAAAGGTTAACAAGGAGAAGTGGTTTGACTAATGTAACTGTTAACACGGAGAAGTGGTTTGACAAATGTAACTGTTAACACGGAGAAGTGGTTTGACTAATGTAACTGTTAACACGGAGAAGTGGTTTGACTAATATAATCAATAACAAGGAGAAGTGGTATAACTAAAGCAACTGTTAGCAAGGGAAAGGGGCTTAACAGAAGTAACTGTTAACAAAGAGAAATGTTTAACTAAAGAAACTGTGAACACGGAGGAGTCGTTTGATTAAATTATCTGTTAAAAACTAGAAAGATTTTGACTAAACTTTGACAGTTGTTACCACGAAGAAGGGGTTGTCTAAAGTAACTGTGAACAAAGTGAAGTGGTTTGACTAATGTAAGTGTTAACACTGAGAAATGGTTTGACTAAAGTTCGACATTTGTTAACAAAGAGAAGTGGTGCGACTAAAGTTCGACATATGTTAACACGGAGTAGGGGTTTAACTAAAATTTGACTGTTAACAATGATAATTTGTGTGACTAAAGTATCTGTTATCAAGCAGAAGGGTTGTGACTACAGTATATGTTATCAAGCAGAAGGGTTGTGACTAAAGTATCTGTTATCACGGATAAGGGGTATGGCTAAAGTAAATGTTAACAAGGACACGTTCTTTGACTAAAGTAACTGTTAACAAGGAGAAGATGTTTGACTAACGTAACGTTTAACAAGGATAAAGAGGGTGACTAAATTTTGACAACATGATTTCTTTGCTACAACAATTAAATTGTATTAGAAACATTTACTTCTAAAAAGAGTTGGCCAGGATTGTATATATATATATATATATATATATATATATATATATATATATATATATATATATATATATATATATATGTACAACTTGTAGAGTTTTTGTGTTGTTGTTTTCTGTATGCCTAATGGCGGTTCTAGAATCTTAGTAACCTGAGACTATACACGTTGAAAGTCGGGACAATGCAATTTGAGAATATATAGTTGGTATAATATCATGTATTGAACATATTGAAAAACAGCAAGTAAAATAGTCTGGTCTTTGTAAGAATGAGCCAAAACCAAGTAATAACAAGAGCATTAAACAAAATAATATCGGGGCATAAAGCCAAATATAGAACAAGAAAACGGTGGATAAAATACATCAAGATAGCCATACATGAACATGGACTAAATGAAACCATGGCGGCACATCTGGCATTGGAGCGACAGCTTAAACTCCCACCCATATGCTTAAGTGCAAGTGTGAATACGATCGACCACCATTGACCTGGGGACAGACCATAAACAATTGCTGATAGTCTGGGCAGAGAAATTTGATACGCTGGAAGTCTGAACTAAACTCAAATTTGTGAGGGGAGACAATGTAGTTGAAGATGGAAAATGATGATTCAAGTTATGAGGCAAGCGGATGCAATCTGAGAGGACCTTGTTCAAATCCCATTTTTGAAATGAAATATAGTGTTTTCTGTAATTCTATGTGATAATTATATATAATTATTGAAATTGTTGCTCAGCTACCGTCTGCCATGAAAACTATATAAATAGATTGCGTTGTCTGGGTCACATCCGCAGAATGCCAAACTGCCGCATCCCAAAACAAGTACTATTCGGGAAACTGGCTGAGGGCCATCGAGCAAGCTGTAGATCAATGCTGAGGTATAAAGACATTTGTAAATCTTTAATAAAAGGCTTTCACACAGAATCTTTTTTTTTAAACTGCTAAAACACGGCCGTAGCTCCGGATGTCAGGTGACAGAATCTTCGTGAAGGAGCAGCATTGTTCTGAAATAATATGTTTAAAGATATGGAAGAAGAAAGAGGCAGTAGCAAACACAAATCTTCCGTTGCTGTGATATATTCACATTCCTGAGACAATGTTCAACCAATTGTTTCTTCTTACTGATAAATGACCGTCTTCAAGACACGCATAACGCCAGGCATATATATATATGTATGTATGTATGTATACTATTTCGGTAGTAACGTCCGTTGATGGAGGGTGTTTCTCTGATAAAGTCTGTGTCATTCCGTCGATCGTTGGATTAATAAACTACCGATGTGTGTAACAGAAGTCACTTAATTCCAATTCTTTTTCATTCAAAATGTCTTCGTAGGTTAACTAACACCCATCGGAGTGAATTCAAATCGAATGTTAAAAGAGAAGAGACACATCAAAATTTCATCACAGATGTTATCAGAAAACGCCATTGGTCCTACATAAGGCATGTCCTACGGGCAGACATCAATATAATACACCACCAATCTCTTGAATGAATACATACAGGCAAAAGAGCCAGAGGTAAACCAAAAGAAACACGCAGAAGAGCAATACTTAGAGAAGTAATACAATCAATGTCCATGCTATTCATGAACTGCACAGAATAGCTTTGAACGGACAGAATTGGAGAGATCTGACTGCCCTATGCGCGAACTTCAGCGCAAAAGAAAAATGAATGAATATATACATATAATAAACAATTTATTATTTGAGATCAAGAGAATAACAACAATGACACTGGCAAGATTAAAACAGCTAAAGAAACTATGGCATGATTCTAACATAAAAACCAAATTGTGTTTACTACCAACATGCGTTTTTACTGTGACGACATATGGATGTGAAGCATTGAGCCACTAAATACAACAGTGGCCAAGAGAATAACATCATTGGAATTAAAGTGCTATACAAGAGTTTTGAGAATACCATGGACAGCAAGGAAAGCAAATCATGAAGTTAGTCAGTTAGTTAGTCGTCGGATCTTCATCACTGCAAACTGGACACGTCGATATTTGCACCGATCTATCCTTGAGTGTATCCGCCATTACACTTCTGCTGACAGTACCGGTCCTATGCTGGTTTCAACCAAAAGGTCTTTATCAAGACACAAACAACACATTAAAAGACGACGAATAGAAAAATTATCACAACGTCCAACGGAAATATGGAAATGATATGCGGGAAGGTCAGAAAACGTTTTTACGTTTTTATGTACTTTCTGACATTCGGTATATCATTTCCATATTTCCGTTGGACGTTGTGATAATTTTTCTATTCGTCGTCTTTTAATGTTTTGTTTGTATCGTGAAAAAGACCTTTTGGTTGAAACGTTGAATGTGATTTTTGTACTGTAATTTTTATGATTTCTTGTGTGCTCATCATTGCCCATCATTACCCACTAGGTTGAGATATAGTCTATGGTGTCCCATTGAGACGAAATATAAACCTGTGTTTTACGTAAGTCTAATTGTTCTGGAAAGAATATGTCACCTGATGATGGTAATAACCAGAATGACGTTATATGATTCAGTGGTGTACTCTCTAAAAAAATGCACAACAAATTCCGTTTCAAAAAGTCATCATCTGGTCACGGTTCAGATTTTGAGACTCCTCTTCTGCATAATTTGTGATGTATCGTAGTTAAAACAATTGACAACATCATCACAGTAAGTGAATGTTTCCATGTAACAACATTACATATTTAACATGTACACTTATTGTGTTCCGATATTGGAGTAACAGACATTGTTATGTTATGTTATGTTCCTCCAGGGCCATAGGAGGCACATAGGGCAGAAACCATAGCTTTCCATTTCTGTCTTTGTGTTGCCAGGTCTTTCAATTCTTGTGTGTCGTTTAGGTTCATTGACATGCCTTCTCTATTAATGGTTCTTTGTAGAGTTTCTCTATGTCTCCCTCATCTTCTTACTCCAGGTGGCACCCAATATAGTGACTGCTGGGGAATTCTTAGGCTGTTCATTCTGAGAACATGGCCGATGTAAGTCCAATGCCTTTGTCTAATGAAGGAAGATATATAGGTTTGTTTGCTTTCCTCTCTTATAGCAGTGTTAGATTTAAAGTCACTCCACTTAACATTCAGAATGGTACGTAGGCATTTGTTTTCAAAGGACTCGAGTCTCTTATCTGTGGCTTTTGTGGCTTTCCAACTTCCGCATCATATGATAGAATAGGGATGATGTTGGAGTTGAACAGTCTGGGTTTTGTGGTGTTTCTTACTGCGTTTGACGTCCAGATGTTAAACAGACATTACTCCAAATTATCGTAATATGTTTTCTTCTTATTAACAATTTGACCAACAGAAGTAAAATGTCTTGTCTGTTCGCCCACAAGATTAACTAGAAAACCTTGAGGGAAGACGCTAGGCAGTCCATCGTGTATTAGAACATCTTCAGACTAACGAGACTTGAACCTAGTCTGTTCTAACGGCACCAAATCGCATGGCAACTCGTCTAAACGGGTTTTTTTTGGACTTGACTAACCGCTACTCCAAAAATAAAAAAACGATGCGGCTTTGTGAAGACATTTAAATTGTGTACTCAAGTCACTTAGAACGGAACAATCGAGATAATGACTATTACAACTACAACGAACATCCCGTACAAGTAATGGAGCATTTCACTAACACAAACATAGAAAATCTGTATTCGCACTTATGTATGTTCACAACAAGACCTATTGGTCCATGTAGCACACATACGGATGTGATATTTTTGTGCTACAGAGGATTTTTCAATACTTGTACAGAATGTACGTTGTTGATATAATAGTACTTGTCTCGATTGTTCTGTTCTCTGTGACTTGAGTACACAGTGTAAATGTCTAGACAGAATCGCATCTTATATTAGAAATGCTGTTAGTCAAGTATGGAAAATCCCGTTTACTTGATGTGCCAGGCGATTCGTTGCCGTTAGAACGGACTGGATCAATTTCCTTTAGTCTCGAGAATTTTTTATTCATCTTCGAGCTTACTATCTACTTGGATATCTACTTGAATCTCGAGCTTACTATTTACTTTCATATCTACTTGAATTTACTTGCATATACCATCATCTGGCATCCACTGATAGTATGTTAATTGACAAGCGTATAGGCACCGCCTTTTCCTTGGAATAAACAGATCTGAGGCGGGGTTACCACAAATAGACATACACTTCGGTATAAAATCAGCCCGGAATGCAGTGATGTCTCAAACGTAGGTACTATTTCTCCTGAGCTAGTACAATATTTGGATGACTTTGTAAATACCTCTACCTACAATGCATGTCGTAACAATTGACGAACACGTTTTCCGCTGTCCAATCTCATATATAATCCCATATATAATCCCATATACAATCTCATGTGGATAAAAACCACGTAATAACATATGTATTTTAAATCCATTAATTCACGTAATGACATATGCATTTTATAATCCATAACTCACGTAATAACATGGATTTTTAATCTATAACTCACGTAATAACTTATGGTGTTAAAATCCACAACTCACGTAGTAATGTCTTTTTAAAGCCATATTTCATTTATTGACATCTTTGTATATACTCTATACCACATACAAATGGCTAATTTTATATGTGAGATATGTATACATTGTTAACATATGCACACACGAACGACTAGCAAGCAACAATTTATCTTCGCATTTTCCAATATCAAAAATTCATATCTCCTGCATATATTGCTTTAAGGACATTTTTGTATTTGCAGACTAGGATTCAGAGATAAAAGGAAAGTCATTAATTTAACAAGGATATGAGACTTGTCTTGCAACAACTGACCTTTCTGCTGACTACTGGCATATGCATGATAAAAAGTGATAAAGGTAAACCATCAGTTTGTGACCAACAGTTTGTGATTACAGATGTATGTTACACACTTGAATTACCAAATATGTGTGTTTCTGTGCGCTAAATCTCTGTTCTAGAATGTATAGTACTTGTTCAAGATGCACAACGACATGTGAACATTGCTACTATGCAGCTTTTGTGTTCCCACTTTAGATCACTTAGATGAATTTTCTCTCTGTATCTGTGGGTTCGTAGTTGGTGAATATGCGATATTCTGTCCGCAAATGTCCATGGACAGTTACAGGCATGGGGTGTCCATTGCAGATGATTTTTGGGTATACCCGTGACTTTCTAGCTACTCTCCATTGTTGAGCTGCTTTATTTCTCTTATTTTTACAAGATGCTTCTTTTTTTACTATACAGCGCAATGTTGCTCTAGTTTGTGCCAGTTCTTCCAATGTACGTAGTCTATTTCATTACAGTGCGTTCAGTGAGATCTTTTACATGTCCAAGTAGCCCTTCTATTCGTCAACTTGAGATCGTATGAAATACAACTCTAGCACCAAATGATAAGGTATACGTAACCTATTACGTGTCACATGAAACTGTGTCTGCATCAAAATAGCGTCAATGTTAGGGCTCTCTGTGTCTGCATCAGAATAGTGCCAATTTTAAAGATATCTGTGTCTGAATCAGAATACTGACAATGTTAGGAGTCGCTGTGTTTGCATCAGAATAGTGTCAATCTTAGGGCTATATGTGTCTACATCAGAATAGTGTCAATGTTAGAGATGTCTCTGTCTGCATCAGAATAGAGTCAATGTTAGGGCTATCTGTGTCTGCATCAGAATAGTGTCAATGTTAGGGCTATCTCTGTCTTCATCAGAATAGTGTCAATGTTAGGGCTCTCTGTGTCTGCATCTGAATAGTGTCAATGTTACAGATATGTGTGTTTGCATAAGAATATTGTCAATGTTAGGATTTTCTGTGTCTGCATCATAATAGTGTCAAAGTTAGGACTCTCTGTGTCTGCATCAGAATAGTGTCAAAGTTAGGACTCTCTGTGTCTGCATCAGAATAGAGTCAATGTTAGGATTCTCTGTGTCTGCATCATAATAGTGTCAAAGTTAGGGCTATCTGTGTCTGCATCAGAATAGAGTCAATGTTAGGGCTATCTGTGTCTGCATCAGAATATTGTCAATGTTAGGGTTATCTGTGTCTGCATCAGAATAGAGTCAATGTTAGGATTCTCTGTGTCTGCATCATAATAGTGTCAAAGTTAGGACTCTCTGTGTCTGCATCAGAATAGTGTCAATGTTAGGGCTCTCTGTGTCTGCATCAGAATAGAGTCAATGTTAGGGCTATCTGTGTCTGCATCAGAATATTGTCAATGTTAGGGTTATCTGTGTCTGCATCAGAATAGAGTCAATGTTAGGATTCTCTGTGTCTGCATCATAATAGTGTCAAAGTTAGGACTCTCTGTGTCTGCATCAGAATAGTGTCAATGTTAGGGCTCTCTGTGTCTGCATCAGAATAGAGTCAATGTTAGGGCTATCTGTGTCTGCATCAAAATAGTGTCAATGTTAGGGATATCTGTGTCTGCATCAGAATAGTGTCAATGTTAGGGCTCTCTGTGTCTGCATCAGAATAGTGTCAATGTTAGGGCTCTCTGAGTCTGCATCAGAATAGTGTCAATGTTAGGGCTATCTGTCTGCATCAGAATAGTGTCATTGTTAGAGATAGCTGTGTCTTCATCAGAATAGTGTCAATGTTAGAGATATATGTGTCTGCATCAGAATAGTGTCAATGTTAGAGATATATCTGTCTTCATAAGAATAGTGTCAATGTTAGGACTCTTTGTGTCTGCATCTGAATAGTGTCAATGTTAGGACTCTTTGTGTCTGCATCTGAATAGTGTCAATGATAGGACTCTTTGTGTCTGCATCAGAATAGTGTCAATGTTAAGACTCATATTCAGTATGAGTCACATCTTCAAAAGTATAATCTTTCTCTGACTCGTATTTTTCGAAGATTTTAATACTGTTGTAGTATTAGACGCTTTATATCACTGTTCTAGTATTATAAGATTTATATTATTGTTCTAGTATTATATGCTTCATATCAAAGTTATAGTATTAGAAAGTTTATATCAATGTTCTAGTATTATATGCTTTTCTAGTATATCACTGTTCTAGTATTGAACACTTTATATCACTGGTCAAGTATTGAACTTTTTATATCACTGGTCTAGTATTAGACGCTTTATATCACTGGTCTAGTATTAGACGCTTTATATCACTGGTCTAGTATTAGACGCTTTATATCACTGGTCTAGTGGTGTAAGGGAAAGTTTGTGATGCTGTAGCGTGGACCAAGATTAACAAATATCATATCCCACTAGTTTTAGTTATAGTCTGTCGTGTCTGATTGAAGCGATTATATACAACTGTGTTTTACGTAAGTCACATATCACAGACAAACTAACAGCATGACAACTATTACATGCCATATTAAAAATACAAATAAACTGCCCTACAATTGACACGACATATAGTTATTTACTCACATTCTCCAGGTGGTAATCGAGACTTGATCTTATAGTTTATTGTGCAAAATATAAGGCCACTGTCCCTTTTTCAGGCATTTCGTAAGAGGCGACTCGGGGAAGTTGTGAACTAGCCTGAGAGTTGTCACATTTATAAAAATCAGCACTTTCACAAATTGTTTCAATCTCTTACTGTTGTTGTATATCAAACTGTGCACATGAACGGCGAAGTTTCTTGATTAGAAACTGACCTCACATCATGTGGGACATTCCCCTAAGTGCTCCGCCCTCCGTTCCAGCAGCCATCCGATTCGATGTTGTTTCGAGTCTAATGCCGTCGGAACAAACGTCAACATCAGGTCACAACTCTGGCCCTTGCGACAGGTTTCTTTGTTGGTCCGCCCACCCACGCCGTGCCCGTAACTAGTTCAAGCAGAGCGTCAACCTGTCGGAACAACATGGCAACTGTTATCGAAGGTTACGATTACGAAGAGATACAGACCAGTGGACATTGTACATTTGTCCTACGTTGGTAGACTACTAAGTGATGAAGAATATTAATTAAGGAATGGGCGGAGTCATTGGAGAGAGCTAAATGCGGGCATCACTACGAAAACGCACGCTTATTTATGTCCCCGTACATTCGAGCGTGGAGGGAAACGAACAGGCCGACAAATTAGCCAGTCTCACCACCACAACAGACGGTCAGCCTATGGACCGAGCAAGCATGATCACTGCTCTTCGTGAGTCATCACGATCAGCGGACTATAAGATGAATGAACATGAGACAATATCGAGAATGCAAGAACTGGGAGTGAGGTTGGGCGTGGCCCGAAGAGAACCCCTGACAAACATTTCAATAAGAGTAGTGAACCAACAAAGAACCGGAACCATCAGCCGTTATACCTTGAGATATTTACTGAAGAGAAGATCGGAGCACCTATGGACGTTCCGTTGTGCGCAGATGATAATCAAGATACCTAATGCCTAAATGTGCCATTACTGTATGTGTCTTCATTAGTGATTTTTTAACATACTGACACAATAACATGCTGACATTCTAACCCTATTGACACACTGACATTATAAAACAATCATATATTGATATACTGTCATAATAACTATATTGCTATAGAACATATTCTCAGAATGTCCACGTGGTTGGTTTGGGGAACACTGCATGTACAAATGCCGATGTTCTAACTCTGATGGTTGCAGTTACAATGGAGAGTGCGATGAAAATGCCCCGTGTAACACCGGTTTCTTCGGCCCTGGCTGTCAATATGGTTAGTGTAGTACTATATGCTTGCATGATCACACACGTGTACATACGTGAAACTATCATTCTCACACAAGTACCACACAAGTACCACACACAAGTACCACACACAAGTACCACACAAGTACCACACACGACTACGTGCTACACAACACTAGCTTACATGCGTGTTATGTTTAACTATCAACAAGGATCACACGACGAGACATGATCTCAGACTTGTTGTTCAAAAGTCGAAATCGACAATCTTCAATCAGTTCAACTGGGATGGTGATGTATGTGGTATGCCCGCCTGAATAATGCGTTCCTGAAAGTTTCTACAGAGCCGAGTTTGTGCCATCTTCAGTCCTTTCCTTTACTGTCCAGTCTCTGTGTCTACTCTCCAGTCCTTTAGTATGTTCATCAGCTTATGTGCTAGTCCCTCAGTATATTCCTAATTCATTAAGTCTATTCTCCAATTCCTCATTCTATTCTCCAATACAAGACTCTATTCTACAGTCCCTTACTCTATTCCAAAATGTCTCTGCCTCTTCATTTTCGTGTATGCCACAGTATGATGGTATCCAGTAGAATGCTATCCACTGTTGTACTACCCTTCTTTGGATGCTCACTTCTCGTATGGTTTCCTTCAGGTCTGGCAGTTTATCGCTGGCAAGGGCTAATAGGACAGGCATTACATCGGTAAGCAACACCACCTTTTGATATTTTTTTTTATGTTTTGAAATTATTTCTGCAGCAATATTTATGACGTGTGCTTGTACTTTTACTTATATTATAAAATACAACGGGTGAAAACGTATAAAAAACCAACAAAATATAAACGAAATTGCTAATGATACGAACTTTTATTTTTTCGATTGCAACATACTGCTGTGAAATATGGACAATAAGTAAAACAGCGGCAAAGAAGATCAACACCTTTGAGATGAAATCCTACAGAAATATCATGGACAGAAAAAAAGAGAAACTCAAATATTATAAACACAAGGAAGATTCCAGAGTATTGGTTACTAAACACAATAACCCGCGAAAGACAGATGTATCGGGTCATTGGTGCAAATAAAACGGCGACACAACGCATTTCCATTCTCTGGACAACATCCTGCTAGAAATCTATTAGGACAATGGTCTTGCTACAAAGGAGGACCATCACTAGTGTGAGAATGAACGACGAAGAAGAAGAAGAAACACAATAAGAAAAGAAAACTACAAATATTTGGTCATATAAAGAGACACAACTATTTAGAAAGAAAAATAATGAAAGGCAAAGCAATGGGGCAGAGGAAGAATGGCAGACTAAGAAGACGATGGACTGACGACATTAAAGATAGCATGAATACGTTGATGGAAAGTGCAAACCGCATCGTCCAAGACAGATTAAGGTTCAGAGAATTCATTGGGAAGACAAAGTTCTGGAGAGAATACATCACATGATACACCCTTGTACAGAGTAGTTGGACTAGATGTCATTAACATGATGAAACTATTATCCTTTAGCCATCGAGACATAGACAAAGCAGGCGCTAAACTTCCTTGTGTAAATGTAATTTCTTTTCAGTTATTTATCGCGTTATGAGATAAACATTTCGCATCGTAATCGTGGTCATTATCTTCTCATGAGTCATTGACAGAAAGTTTCTTTGTCTAAATTAAAATTAACTTTGTCTAAATCACTTTGTCTAAATTAAAACAAATAACTACATGCTGTGAATGCAATGTACACTCGCGAATCACATCTTGCATTTGTGACTGTAAACTCGTGAATCACATATTCTATTTGTGACTGTAAAATCGTTAATAGCGGCACGTACAACGATGCAAATATCATATGTCACATACATTGTACACTCTTAAATAGTGATTATCATTTCATATGTGGCCTGTGTATGTATGTGCAACAACTACGGTGCAAATTTCATCTGCCACATACATTGTAAACACAATTTGATGTTGTAAGCTCACAATAAATACAACCTCTGGAAATGTATGTTTATCTATGTATATTGTTCTGCTCGTTCCATAATTCATGTTACTAAGTTGATATTATTTTCTCCAAAACTACTTGTTGGATCGAAACGATATTTTAGATACAATTGGACCTTCTACATCGCACTATAAAACTATTGTATGTCCTTTAAACAATGTAGGTAGATTAAATGAGTGTCTCTATAAATTAAAAATCATAAAGATTTCTGAATGTACATAATGTGATATTTTTTACAGTAATACATAAGAGCCCTTCGACAGTCGAAATTTATGGGGGAAAATAAGCCTTATTTGTTTATTGATTTTCTGTCCTCTCATGACAGAACTGTTGACTATTCATTGGCTGTGACGCAAAGTATAAATATACTGGCAGAATAAAATACACGATAAAATTAGAGGCTGTGAATGAATTATACTGCTGTGAAATGCAACTTTTATTTTCTACTTTGCATGCATATATCAAGTCAGGAAGCTGTGATAAGGAAATCACGTTTTTTGATGAAAGCGAAATGAATAATCGTTTATTTAGAGATTTCATTGTTATTTAGAGACGTCGTGAATTTATTTAGCATGAACATCTTCGTGATTTTCATTGGTCATTGTGATGCGTTGTCAAGATTTTAAGTAATGAAAAGCGCGAAAATACTGGAATATGCTTATAGAAGAAACATTATCAGGAACTTTGATGTCAGCTGTCGGTTAATGACGTGGAAAGTTGCTTGATGCCCTGCCTGCACAAAAGGAAGCCAAGTTCGGTGTTTGAGAGATTAATAAGTTGCTTCTTTTCTGACAGTGATAGATTAGAACACAGTTTAACCACTCGGAGACTGAAACAATATAGTGACTATAGTCCGTTCAGATTCGTTTGCCGAGATGTTATGATTTATAATTCAAAAAGTTCTTGATGATTTCACATGAATTTTGGCATACGTTGTTAAAATGTCCATGTCGCGAGAACATATGTGTTACTTGATGTCTAGCTGTTACGGTTATTTGAAAGCGGCGAATTCTTTTGATGTTTGCCCATGTAAATATTATTTCGACCATAAACAAAATATTTTACAGTAATCTAGTGCAATGATGACCCATAAGCGTGTCCACAAAATTTTACATGGTGGCAGGTGTAAAAAAATTTAAAATATATCTTTTGTTCGTAGAGTCAATTTGATATTGTTCCATGCTCTTGGTGTGAGTTTCACAAATGTTGTCGCTGCCTTTGAAATAAGTACATATATTTCTTCATGTAAGGAAATTTTGTCTGTAATAGTTGATCCAAGATATCTGAACTTCTGTATTGAATCAAGCGGGCTAATTTTTATAAGTAATGGTTGATGGTTTGCTTATAACATTTTTTTGAATTGCTTGGGTGGTATTGAGCAATGAAATGTTTTACAAATCAACTTGTAAATTTTGCAAATCAAACTTTTTTTAGTGTAGACTTAATCAGAGTAATGATCATTCATAATCAGACGAGTCAAATAGGTCGATTACTGTTTTCGGCTGAACAAACAACAAACCTTCCTTTTTCCAATATTCCTCTTCTTGGCGTAACACATGATCCTCACATTTCACCCAGTAGTCTTTATGTATATTTGATAGAGCCTGATTTGTAAGTGTCTCAATATCACATAATTTGAAAGTTGTATTTGTAGATGCTACGTGTCCTTTAACTTTTGCCCAAATTAGCTCTATAGGATTTAAGTGTGCATGATATGGAGGTAGTCTCAAACATCTATGACCATGTTCTTCAATTAACTTGTCTATTTTAAATATCTTTGTTCGTTGTGTCTGTTTTACAAGGTTAAGCAATTCGGGTTTCAAGTACCTGTCGGTAACTGGTATGTGTTCTTTTATGAGCCACGTTTTGATAACATCTTTTGTACTTGATGATGTTGGGATTCTATCTTCTACGTTCACTACGTTATGGTATGAAGCATTGTCCATTATCAGACAAGAAGGTCTATCTAATATTGGAAGAATACTTTTTTCGATCCAGTCTTCGAATATGTGCCCATTCATTTCGGAGTGGTAGTCTCTATTGTCAATGGATTTTGAAATGAAAATTAGATGAGCATTCTGCAACAACCCATTATGTCTGCTACCTGCATGTGCAACTATCAAACGTTGCCCTTTACTACTTGGTACTGATCTTTTAATACTTCCATCTGCTAACTGCCATTCCTTTTCATTTGTATGATGAGCGTTGATCCAAGTTTCATCTAAATACACAATATCATAACCATTCTCGCGCATTCCCTTCACTTCACGTAAATACTTGCTTCTAAGAGCTACCAGATGTGGCTTTTCACAAATAATGTTTTTTCCACCAGCATACTTTCTAAAGGTGAAGCCTGCATTTCTTACAGTTTTCCATAATAAAGTTTTTGATATTTCAATGTCGTTATTAGTTTTCAGCCAAATCTACAACTTTCTAAGTGTCACTTCTTCGTTTTTATCAAACATTCTACATATTTTTCTTTTTACTAGGTCCTTATCGAAACTGTCTATCTTTTCTTTCCTTCCTTGCTTTCGTGAATTTGTTGGCAATAAATATCCGCTTGCTTCCACTATTCGATCAAATGAACGTTTACACAAACCTAAAATATGCATTGTTCTCTTCTCAGGATTTGATAAAGAACAATAAAGATGTCCCTTTTTACGCTCTCTGCAGAAGTATTGATAAATCTTTATAGCAATGTTATGCTCAGTAAAATATTTCGCTTTCAGATTCATTCTCACATAGACTTGCAGAAGGTAATATGCTTAGTGCCTCCTACTTTCTGTAAATATTGAGACGTGCCTCTGACTTGTGACTTGAAATCGAGTAAATAGCCGTTTTTGATTTCACATAATTCTAAGTTCAGGAAAAATAATATTTGGTGCTAAACGGGAATTTCCATATGTAACATTGCTTTATACAAATGTACAGTGGAAACAACTACTTTTAGAACGGTGCACATTCTACCGTGAGGGTCATGCCTTTATATGTAATAATCAGCTGTGAGATGTAAGCATCTACATAATCCAGCGGTTGTTTATAATTTAGATTAACTTTTTTTAATATAGGTTAAATAAGGTATCTTTGATACTGGATCACATTTCTTTGATAAAAAAATATTTCTATAGCGACATTATTATTCTAAACCTAACTTCAAATGATCAATCCAAATGAACAATAAGTTTTTGATAAAAATAATTTAACATCTCGGCAAACGAATCTGAACGGACTATAGTATAGCAATTCCACAGTGTAGACCATCAATGCTCGCAGGAAACATAGCTAGTTCTCAGAAGACGATAAGCATTATTATTCACCAACAATAGTTACAAAAACAGTGGCATATCATGCAAACGATGCATCATACAAATGAAATTGTCAACAAAAACACACACACAACATATATGAAGCATACAAAAAATCCATCTCCAGAGAAGTCTTCTACCTCGACGCTGCAAGGCACAAAAGGATGAAAGCGAAAAAGAAAAGAACATAAAAAGAAAGAAAAAAATGTCAGTTTGGCTGTAATTATTGTTGGATGAACTATGATAAAAGAAATGTTGTTACAGCTGATCAGTTTAACTGAACAGATGTTATCACATGTCACATTTCACATGTGCTGCAATCAATTATCACATGTCACATTTCACATGTGATGTAATCAATTATCACATGTCACATTTCACATGTGCTGCAATCAGTCAGTTGAACTTAACAGACTTGTTGTTGCTGTTGAACTTATCGGACGTGTTGTTGTATTTGATCAACTCAACTTATCAGACGTGTTGTTGTATTTGATCAACTCAACTTATCAGACGTGTTGTTGTATTTGATCAACTCAACTTATCAGACGTGTTGTATGTTGCGTGCCCGCAATGACTCATTGGCAGGACAAAACATTGACATTATCATTTTAAAACATGTAAAACATATTTATTGATGACATTTATATTTGAAGAATTCATTGTTGAATTTCTAAGTAATTCCATTCTAGTGGACTTACTGAACAGACACAGCAGCAATGACGTACCTTTCTACATACGAGATGCGGATGAGACAACATGCAACCCAGAACATTTTGAAACTGAGCTGGATCTAATTCTTAGTCGAGAATTTCCATTCATGTGGTTTCGTGTGCATGTCAACTACATCAGTAAGATATGCTTGTTGTTACTCAATCATGTGGTTTCGTGTGCATCTCAACTACATCAGTAAGATATGCTTGTTGTTACTCAATCAAATGGTTTCGTGTGCATGTCAACTACATCAGTAAGATATGCTTGTTGTTACTCAATCAAATGGTTTCGTGTGCATCTCAACTACATCAGTAAGATATGCTTGTTGTTACTCAATCATGTGGTTTCGTGTGCATCTCAACTACATCAGTAAGATATGCTTGTTGTTACTCAATCAAATGGTTTCGTGTGCATGTCAACTACATCAGTAAGATATGCTTGTTGTTACTCAATCATGTGGTTTCGTGTGCATCTCAACTACATCAGTAAGATATGCTTGTTGTTACTCAATCATGTGGTTTCGTGTGCATCTCAACTACATCAGTAAGATATGCTTGTTGTTACTCAATCAAATGGTTTCGTGTGCATGTCAACTACATCAGTAAGATATGCTTGTTGTTACTCAATCAATCTCATGATGGTTGTATGTTACATCCGTTCTTGAATTTTAGTGATAGTTATGTTTTTTGTTAAGAGCTTAATGATGGCTAATACACCACATTGTGCCCACAATACACCCTATTGTGGCCACAATACATCCTATTGTGGCCACAATACATCCTATTGTGCCCACAATACACCCTATTGTGCCCACAATACATCCTATTGTGCCCACAATACACCCTATTGTGGCCACAATACATCCTATTGTGGCCACAATACATCATATTGTGCCCACAATACACCCTATTGTGCCCACAATACATCCTATTGTGCATAACGTGTGTAGTCACTGTTGTGTATTATCGAGTGCATTGCTTTAAATGATGACTATTTTCTGCTCCATGTATTGAGTTGTATGTTGACATGTGTATTGCCATGTGTATTGATTTGTTATGTATTGGCGTGTTTATTGACACGTGTTATTTCAGGACATCTGTTAAACTTTACTGTGCTTCTGAACAGTGGATTACCGTGTAACAACGAGAGACGGTTCAGAATATCTACCTCGTCATTGGATGTTTCATGTGACACCAATATCTTGTTAAAGAGGATGGTGCTTCACGGAGCAGTAGTCAGTAACTTGTGCTCTGTCTACATCAGCGGAGGTGAGATACGTTGTATGTATCTAGATATGAAACATGTTCCCATAACATTTGTCAGCCACATGCAGGGTAATGATCATAACATGTGTCAACCACAGGCAGGATAATGATCATAACATTTGTCAGCCACAGGCAGGGTAATGATCATAACATTTGTCAGCCACAGGCAGGGTAATGATCATAAAATGTGTCAGTCACAGGCAGGGTAATGATCATAACATTTGTCAACCACAGGCAGGGTAATGATCATTACATTTGTCAGCCAGAGGCAGGGTAATGATCATAACATTTGTCAACCACAGGCAGGGTAATGATCATAACATTTGTCAGCCACAGGCAGGGTAATGATCATAACATGTGTCAGCCACAGGCAGGGTAATGATCATAAAATGTGTCAGTCACAGGCAGGGTAATGATCATAACATTTGTCAACCACAGGCAGGGTAATGATCATAACATTTGTCAGCCACAGGCAGGGTAATGATCATAACATTTGTCAGCCACAGGCAGGGTAATGATCATAACATTTGTCAGCCACAGGCAGGGTAATGATCATAACATTTGTCAGCCACAGGCAGGGTAATGATCATAACATTTGTCAGCCACAGGCAGGGTAATGATCATAACATTTGTCAGCCACAGGCAGGGTAATGATCATAACATTTGTCAGCCACAGGCAGGGTAATGCTCATAACAGTTGTCAGCCACAGGCAGGGTAATGATCATAACATTTGTCAGCCACAGGCAGGGTAATGATCATAACATTTGTCAGCCACAGGCAGGGTAATGATCATAACATTTGTCAGCCACAGGCAGGGTAATGATCATAACATTTGTCAGCCACAGGCAGGGTAATGATCATAACATTTGTCAGCCACAGGCAGGGTAATGATCATAACATTTGTCAGCAACAGGCAGTGCAATGATCATAAAACATGTCAGCAACAGGCAGGGTAATGATCATAACATTTGTCAGCCACAGGCAGGGTAATGATCATAACATTTGTCAGCCACAGGCAGGGTAATGATCATAACATTTGTCAGCCACAGGCAGGGTAATGATCATAACATTTGTCAGCCACAGGCAGGGTAATGATCATAACATTTGTCAGCCACAGGCAGGGTAATGATCATAACATTTGTCAGCCACAGGCAGGGTAATGATCATACCATTTGTCAGCCACAGGCAGGGTAATGATCATAACATTTGTCAGCCACAGGCAGGGTAATGATCATAACATTTGTCAGCCACAGGCAGGGTAATGATCATAACATTTGTCAGCCACAGGCAGGGTAATGATCATAACATTTGTCAGCCACAGGCAGGGTAATGATCATAACGTTTGTCAGCCACAGGCAGGGTAATGATCATAACAGTTGTCAGCCACAGGCAGGGTAATGATCATAACATTTGTCAGCCACAGGCAGGGTAATGATCATAACATTTGTCAGCCACAGGCAGCGTAATGATCATAACATTTGTCAGCCACAGGTAGGGTAATGATCATTCCTTAAACATGGGAAACACATATAATAATACATACACACACACGGTGACGCACGCACACACACGCAGAGAGAGAGAGAGAGAGAGAGAGAAATTGACGTTTCGATTTAAAGACACTTACTAAGAGTTCATTGACATAAAGAACGGCTAGTAAGAACGGCACTATTGACGGTCACATGATATGCAATATTGACGGTCACATGACATGCAATATGTCTTGTATATATAAAACCCGGCAGAATTAATACTATATGGTATGAGGTTAAACAACGTAACAGGAAAATATACAATAATCCCCCATACAGAAGAGCAATGAACGGAGGAACCGAACACAAACATACTTGAATCATAATAATAATAATAATAATCATAATAATAATAATAATCGAAGACTTCAGCTCAGATGCACGCACTCCGTTAGCACCGGCGAAGATCTTAATGAATGGACCTCCTGGTCAGAGAATGACAACACATCACCAAGCAATCTCCTAAATGAAAACAACGATTATATCCATTGTTCAAGTGAAAATGTAGATGACACACAAAACACGTGTGTTGTTGTCCACCACTTTGACCGGAAGCCCAATATCAAGCGGCCTAAACGAGGTGGCTCAAAAAGGAAAAGTCACCGGGCGGGTGCTAGTAGAACGAGATCTAAAACAGCTAGGCTAGGAATTAAAAACGTGCGTGTGCTGTTTTGGAATGTGGCCAGTTTACACAAGCGTAGAACAGAGCTAGAAAAGATGTGTTATGAGGCTGACGTCATTGCATTGCAAGAAACACAGCTATGTGAAAGTGGTAATATCAGGATAGCAGGATTTCAGTGTTTTTTACAACAGGCGACATCTTGGACAGGCAATCTTAGTACGCGAGGGTGTTAGTGTATGCGAGGTTGATATGTCCAAGTGGGATAGCGACAATATCCAGTTACAGGCAGTGAGGGTCTAGAGGGTCCAGCACCCAATCACGATTGTAAATGTGTATGCCTGCAACACGAGCATTGATCTTCAGGGTTGGAAGATCCTAGGGGAGATAATGGAACAGCAAAAGCAGATCCTCTTTTGTGGTGACTTCAATGCGAAAGGTACATCATGGGGCAATAGTGCTTGGAACAAACAGGGAAGAGAACTTGAGGAGGCCCTGACAGATACGGACCTGGTGTGCCTTAACGATGGCCGTATAACAAGGATGGCAAGCAGGGATGGTGATGATGATAGCGCTATCGACCTGGCATTGGTGTCATCAGCTTCTGTGGTTATCTGCAAATGGGACGTGCTGGGGCATCATGGCAGTGACCACCTCACATTTGTTCTTCTCTTAATAAATGACATAAGTAAGTAGATAAGGCCAAAGGTAAGATCCTTTAAGTATGATCGCAGAGGAGTGGATGTTGTGAGCAGAATTCGACAAGAGAAACGTAAGGCTCAAGAAGTGGGAAATCGGGTGTGGGATAGGCCCCCTGGTGGAACGAAGAGGTTCAAAGTGCATGGAGCGAGAAACGGAAAGCAGTATCATTATGGCACGGGCACGGAATCGTGTTGCGGCTCAGCCCATGGAGGTCGCACAATGGAAATGGAAGAAAGATATCGTAGTCCAAACATTCAAAGATATTGCAAAGTCAGCAAAGGCATCAAAATGGGACGAATTTTGCAAGGAGATCACACGCGAAAAGTCACTAAAATTGTTATGGCGTTTACACAAATCCATGAATGGTCTGACAAGACGCGTGACTATTGCCGATTTCCAGAGCGACGATACCGTCTGGCAGAAGACGGACGAGACAAAATGTGCGGCGTTGCTGGCACACTACACCGCACAAATTGGTCAGAGAAATGTGGAGGCATATCACGAAATCAGGAAAACGCTCACAGACACGTGTAGGAACTTGAGCATGGAAAACCATATGATAATCACAGTTGAAGAAATCAGGAAGGCACTGAAAAGTACAAAAAATACAGCACCAGGGCCAGATGGCATTAGATACGATGCCATTAGTCGAAGAACGGATGAGGAGTTGGGAGAGTTGGCGGACATGTTCAATAATAGCCTTCTAAAGGGCACAGTGAAAGAAGACTGGTTGCACAGTTATTTAGTTCCACTACCCAAACCTGGGAAGGACCACACCAGGATACATGGCTACAGAATAATAACTATGCAGAATACTATTGGCAAGCTTTTGGAAAAAATTGTGGCCCGGAAGGTATCGTGTTATCTTTAAAGAAATAAGTGTTTACCAATATTATTAGGAGGATATCGTCGAGGAAAGAAGACATGGCAGAATGCAGCCATATTTGCGTAGGATGTTTTTGAGGGGTTCGATTAGCGCATGGAGACATGTGCGGTCGCAATAGACCTTGAGGATGCGTACAATAGGGTGTCTTTGGATATCTTGATGGACACGCTGTTAAATCTTGCAGTTAATCCTTTTGTCGTGCGTTGGGTTGGCGCCACCCTGATGCACAGGATTGTAGTTCTTAAGTGTGGTAACTGGATATCTACACCAACTGTTATTAGCCCTGGCCTGCCCCAGGGATCGCCTCTATCTCCTGTACTTTTCAATGTATACACAGTACATATCGCTGGCAATCAAATCACAGGTGTTGGCAGAACGATGTCATATGCCGATGACATCCTGGTGTATAGACAGGGCAGAAATCGAGAAGAGTGGAACTACAGAAGGAGCTGGACAGACTGACAAATGGTTTCGAGATATGGGAGCAGTGGTTAATCCGTCTAAGGCATTCGTGACGTGGTTTTCCTTGAACAATCACATGGTAAAGACACTCATGCCACAAGTTTCGTTGTCCGGGAAAAGTTTAGAAATAACTAGCACAATGAGATTTATGGGTGTTTTTTTTTGACAGAAGCATGAGTTTCAGGGAACATGTTGACCACATTATCATAAGGGCAAGCAAAAGCTTAGCAGCAATTAAGGTTATGGCTGCTGCGCAGTGTGAGCAAAGATTGTTATTTCTTTTGTACCAAGGTTTGGTTGTGGCTGTGGTGGAATATGCACTGGCAATTCTGACTCTTAGCCAAACTCAGATCGAAAGACTGGATAGAGTCCAGAATGCAGCAATGCGTATCATTCTGGGATGCACAAGAGACACATCGACAAGAGCTATGCGATACCTACTTGACTGCCCAACAGCTGAGCATAGATTACAGTATTGCCGTGCACGGGCGTACCTTCAAATACATGCAGATAAGGAACACCCGTTGCATTCCGAAATACAGAAAGTTAAAGGCGGCAGACTCACGAGAGGAAGGTCGTGAATGGGACGTGCTGAGGATGTAATACAAAGTGTGTGCAGATTACAGGATGTGGCAGCAGGTACGGAATGGATAGGTCTACCCACATATTTCGAAACTTGTTTGAGAGTAGTAATATCTCTTAGCAGGGAATGCAGAGAATGGTGCCCCACAGCTGTGGAGAAAGAAGTGCAGGCTTTAATCAGTGAGAATACCAAAGAGGGGGATGTGATTATATACACTGATGGATCTGTAATTAGGCATGTTCGTAGTGCTTGGGCCTTTACAGCTCAGTGCGCAGGTAAAATGATTAAGGAGGAAAGTGGTGCCTTTGCGGTCACTACGAGTAGTATGACCATGGAGACTATGGCGGTGACCAAGGCATTTGAGTGGCTACGCACATAGAAGGTAACGCAGGTCTGCATCATGAGTGACTCTATGAGTATGATTAAGAAGGTACAAGTGGGTCTCGTTCGAGAACAGTGGATTGAGGCCTTGAGAAATGCGACCTTTAAAGCGGTTACATTTATTTTCGTGCCAGGACATGTGGGCGTTCGAGGCAATGAAAGAGCGGATCAACTGGCATCGTGAGCGATTGTGGCACAGGGCGATGGGGCAATGGATCGCGCTGACATTTTGAACTCCTTAAGAGATATAACACGCGAGAGTGAGACTAGTGTGGATGATGATTCCTTTTCAATGGCCAGGATTAAAGATCAGGGATTGAAAAGCAGTGTTGCTAGAGGTGAACATTTTGGAGGGCGCAGAAGAATGATGGTCAACCAGCATATGACCGGTACTGTCAGCAGAAGTGTGATGGCGGATACACTCATGGAGATATCGGAGCAACTATGGATGTGTCCAGTTTGCAGTGATGATGATCCGACGAGTAACTAACTAACTAACTAACTAACTAACTAACTAACTAACTAACTAACTAACTAACTAACTAACTAACTAACTAACTAACTAACTAACTAACTAACTAACTAACTAACTAACTAACTAACTAACTAACTATCTAACTAACTAACTAACTAACTAACTAACTAACTAACTAACTAACTAACTAACTAACTAACTAACTAACTAACTAACTAACTAACTAACTAACTAACTAACGTGTCTTACTGACAATGTAACCAGCAGAGCTACATAAACTGTCACACGGAACTGAGGTAGCTGGTATGCACAGACAAGTCCTGGCTAATAATGCCAACTTCGGATATCTATGTTCATTAATCTTCCACCATTGTAGTATATCAACTGAGCCAACAACTGTTTCTATAGCGGTGTAGTTCATCAACAGCACTTTCAGTTTCAACACCTTCTTCTGAATCTAATTCAGACTCCAACACCTTAATACGCTTTGATTTAAGTTCGCATATGGTTTCATTGGTACTGTCAGTATCAGCATTAGTCTGCAACAGATCATCGTTCAGACTAACTGCAAACTGTCGCCCAATAAGTGACCAAGTTTGTTCTCTTGAATCGTCTGACAAGCACTTCATGTTTTTATATCGTGGATCAAGTACTGTTGCAATTTGTAATATTTCAATATTGCAATTCAATTAATCGTTAATATACAATTTAATCGTTAAAAAATTAACTATTAATCCATTAATTAATCTTAAAAAACCGAAGCACTAATAATAATACTAATACGCATAATAATAATACTTACATCATGAAATCTATTTAAAACAAAAATTTAAAGACCGAAGATCGATAATTTGTAATCGCTACAACAAAATTGAAATTTGATAGCCGAATCTTGGAACAGGTTACTAATATCTTCCTAATCACTAGAAACACTTTCTAACACACACAACTAGACGTTTCTAACAAAACGCCTCCTTCAACGACATTTGGATGTGCTGTGTCTAATTTGTCCGGCTCTTGGGCGGTGTGGTTCAGAGCCCGTCTATGATGGCAAATTATCGAGTTCTATCCCCTCCACAGACAATTGTGAATCTGGACCATTCAGAAAGCAATGGCATACTTGTAAACGTATTTATGTTGCCTAGAATATCACGACATCCAAAATTGTTGGTTTGATGGCTACGTCCTTAATAGGATAAGCTATCAATATTGTGTGTGTGTGTGTTGTGTATTTTCTTGTTTCATCTCTGCCTCTTTGTTTTAAATCTTTCGGGTAATATCTATAATTAGCATAAAGTATATCAGGGCTAAGCGAAATATGTGTACTATAACCTATACTGTTTGACATATACATGAACAGAATAAGAAAATAATTCCAAATCAAGAAAGTAAGCAATTCAGTAATAAGAGAAAAAGTTTATGAGAAATTATATAATACAAATCAACAATTTCTATTTGCTGATGATCAATGCCTTATCTTCAAAGATGAACAGCAGTTACAAAATCATATTATCGCACTCAAAACAGCATGTATTACCATGTATACTATGAAAATCAGCATCATCATCATCAAGTGCCGTCTCCGCAACGAAGGTTGGCTGCTACGTATCTCCAACATCTCCTGTCTCTTGTCTTGGTGGTGCACTCTGTTAGACTGTAACCTGTCCATCGTGTAATGTTACTCTCCCACTTGTATTTCTGCCTACCTCTTGCTCGCTTCCCTTTGACTTTACCCTCAAGTAAGGTCTTCAATAGGGTGTCATGTCTTTTAATGTGTCCAAAGTATTTTATTTGCCTGATCTTTATTTCTCTTAGTAGTTCTTAGAAGTTCTGATCTTTTTAGTTCTTAGAAGTTAAAAGGAGAATAGGAATGGCTAATAGTACCTTCAATGGCATGAGGAAATTATTAATATCTAAACAAATTACAAACAAGTAAAAAATGAGAATTATAAAATGCTACATCTATTCCATATTAATGTATGGCTCAGAAACATGGACACTAAATAAACAATTAGAAGACAAAATTGATGCCTTTGAGATGTGGGTATATAGAAGAATAGGGAGAACATCATGGAAAGAGAAGAAAACAAATAAAGAGATGCTAAAGACACTTAATATGAAGAAAGAACTATGAAAATAAATACGCAGAAAACAGAAATAACGAGAATCAGCAAGTCATCAAATTCAATGTACGTAATAATAAACAAAAATTAAATGAAACAGACCTCTGAATTTAACCCTCAAACTACTAGTGGTTTTTAGTAGCACGTGTTACAGGTGGAGTCCATATGGGCACCATTATGTAATCTAACTAAAACCATATTTACTGTAAACTCTTTTAATTTGGGTATATTAATCATTACATTGTATTTAGATAAAGAAATGGAGAAATATACATGCATGTATGAGGTCAACATATAATCTTACAAGTATGAGGTCAACATATAATCTTGCTAGTTACACAGTGAAGCGGTCACAAGCAATGTTCTTATGTTGGTCACAAACATATTTATGACAAGTAACATAGAATTTTCAAAATCTGCTGTCAATCTCTCTGGGCACAGATGACAGGAACGTAGTTTATTTAAGCTTTGAGGTTTATCCCAACCTCAAGCTTGTGACAAGTTGTATTTTGCCCAGTATCTTCCATGATTGTCACCATGCCCAGTGCAACTCTTTCTTGTGGTTGTCCAGGTTTTATACCGGTGAAGATTTGCATATTGGCGACATATGAAGTATCACTGTCACAACAGCACCATATTTGTATGCCATATTTACCAGGTTTTGAAGTAATGTACTGCTTGAGAGGACATTGTCCTCCAAAGATAACTAGTTTCTCAATTAGGCAACTTTGTAGCAACAGTTAACATTCATAAAACAAGTAAAATATTTCATAACTGTCATCACACGTCATAGATAACAGTTAAAATATTTCATAACTGTCATCACACGTCATAGATAACAGTTAAAATATTTCATAACTGTCATCACACGTCATAGATAACAGTTAAAATATTTCATAACTGTCATCACACGTCATAAATAACAACATTTACAATACTTTATAACAACAAACTTCACAAATAACAACAGTGAAAATATTTCATAACTGTCAACAGACATCATACATAACAATATAGTAAAACTATTTCATAACTGTTAACGTAGGTAATACACTGCGTGAGTAAGAGGTGACTTTCTAATATAAGAAAACTGTGTGATGTGACAAGTTCAATGACATGTTACAGACACGTCTGGTGTGGTTGTTCTTCTATTGCTGTGTTCTCTCGCCTGTGCTATCAAGCATCATGTGTACATCTTCTTGACAAGCTAATACTGAACAGATGATTGCCATGAGTGGTCGTGCTGTGGGATCATATGCCTCTTTCTCAAAACTGAATTTCTCTCATGGGGGAATTGAAGGGAGATGGTGAATACGTCTATATGTTTAAATCAGAATGCGGCATTTAGTCTCCATGTCTTGTACTGTCTGTCCTTGCTGTCTCCATGTCACTGTAGAGTGTCCATGATGACTCATTGTCATGTAGGGAGTGTCCTTACTGTCTCCATGTCATGTACAGTGTCGCAGTTGATCCATGCCATGTACATAGTGTCATAGCTGCTCCATGTCATGTAAGGTGTGTCATAGCTGCTGCATGTCATGTACATAGTGTCATAGTTGCTCCATGTCATGTACGGAGTGCCCCTCCCTTTTATGTCTCCCTTTTATGTACTGACTGTCCCTGTTTCTCCATAACATGTACATAATGCACTAGTAGTCTCCATGTCACGTATAGAGTGCTCTTGTTGTCATCATGTCATGTACATAGTGCTCTTGTTGGCATCATGTCATGCACAGTGTGCTCTTGTTGTTATCATGTCATGTACATAGTGCTATTGTTGTCATCATGTCATGTACGTACTGCTCTTGTTGTCATCATGTCATGTACAGAATGATCTTGTGATCATGTCATGTACATAGTGCTCTTGTCTCCATGTCATGTACAGCGTGATGTTGATGTCGTCAAGTCATGTACAAACTTATCTTGCTGTCTCCATGTCACGTACACAAATTTCGTCCTGACCATGAACTGAACACGTGAACTTATAGATCCGATTCTATGTACATGTTTTATACCACATACAGGCCGAAACGTTGCCATTAAGCAATATTCCAGCCAGTCTAGCATTGATTTGGAGGACGGAGACCTCAACAGGGCAGAAAATGCTGTTGATGGCAACACATTTAAAGATTATAAGTCTGGTACCTGTTCTTGCACAGATGTAGAAATTAAACCATCGTGGACTCTCAAATACAATCGCCCACAAATCATATTAAGAGCGACCTTACATAATAGATTCGGTAACGTAAGATATCCATGATATATATTTGTATTATAGTTGTTGGTTTCTGAGTTCTGTTATAAGACTGACATTATGAATTAATCATGATCATCATTTACCAGTCGGGTCGGCTTAGTCGATCATTGACTTCCATATCGTACTATCCTCAGCATAAGGAATACCATTCTGCAGACATCATCCACTACTTGAACTTCTACCAGTAATTCATATGCAGAAAGTTGAAATAGTGGTTATGTATATTACCCCCCCCCCCCTTCACTTGGTAGTGACTTTGGTTAATTTATTGTACTGTTTAAAGCTACTGAACAAGGGAACGTCACCAACTTACACACACACACACACACACACACACACACACACTCACACACACACACACACACACACACACACACACACACACACACACATGCTGGTAGAGAAAGTGGGAGTTTGCAATAGCCAATATTTGGATGTTGGTGTATCTATGATGGTAACTGATAAACAAGCAGAACCAATTTAGAAATATATAGAAAAGGAGGCGTATAAAAGGCCAAGAACCTCACATGACCACATTTGCTTTGCAGAGATGAGAAAGCGATTAGCAATAGCCATACAAAAAAATCACTGATGAAACATCTATGGCAAAAGACAAACAGGAAAACAACAATGTTACAACTTTCAAAAAGCTATATTTTTCCAGTGACAGCATACGGTATTGAGACTTGGACAATGACATCAGAATTGGAAAAGAAAAAAATATCAGCATACGAAATGATATGTATTAGAAAGAATGTCATGGGCAGAAAGACGAACCAGAGGAAGACTATCTCCTCAAAACTGTACACAACAAAACGTACGTTAATGTGGACTTACAAAATACACAATGCTTTAGAAATATTCATCTTGGGGGAGAAAAGTTTCAGGTAAGAGAACACGAGGTGCGCCAATACTACGATTAATGCAGGATATATCACTGGAAGAGTCAGGAGAACTTGTACAGATACTAGATACGTACGTATTTAAAATGAGGGCAACGTTATGTTAAGGACAAGTCACATAGAAAAATTGGAATATTTCTCTGTGAGTGGGCAGAGATGCTTTTTTTTGGTAATACTGTTGTACTATGACAAGGAAAGCTTAGAGAGTCCTGTATTGTATGTGTTCTGATAAATGCGTCGTTACCCATGTATGATGTGCGCAGTCACTGGTATTGGTTGAATTTAGATGGCATTGTTCTGAACTCGGTCGAAATATCGTGACTTGTTCATGTCTGTTGATTGTGTTAATATTGTTTAGCGTATCATGTTCATAATGTCTCTTTAGTTCTCTCCAAAGAATTATAAAATACATGGGACAGCAGGAAGTTATCTCCTGTTGTTAACCCTCTCCAACGTTCATTCTCACCTGCAATTGGATCTCCCATGCAGCAGGGGAATGATCCTACTACTAAATCTCCAAGGACAATGATCCTACTACTAAATCTCCAAGGACAATGATCCTACTAAATTTCCAGCAGGTTGCAGTTTAAATTGTGAACATGCGTTTTTTAATCGTTTCATTTACACAAATGATGCGACACATCTGTCTTCTGTGGATTGTTTTTACCAGTGATTCTACTATTTTATTTCCAGCGACACCGAAATGAGAATTCACCCATTATACAGCTCTGGTGTTTTATATGTCGTCTTGTATGGCGTCTTGTATGGTGTCTTCTATGGTGTCTTGTATGGTGTCTTGTATGGTGTTTTGTATAGTGTCTTGTATGGTGTCTTGTATGGCGTCTTGCATGGTGTCTGGTATAGTGTCTTATATGATGTCTTGTTTAGTGTCTTTTATAGTGTCGTGTATTGTGGCCTGTATGGTGTATTATATGATGTCTGGTTTGGTGTCTTTTATGGTGTCGTGCATGGTGGCTTGTATGGTGTCATGTATGATGTCATGCGTAGTGTCCTGTATGCTGTCTTGTGTGGTGCCGTGTGTGGTGCCTTGTATAATGTTGTGTATGGTGTCTTGTAATGGTGTCTTCCATAGTGTCTTGTATGGTGTCGTGTATGTTGTCTTGCATGTTGTCTTATATGGTGTCTTGTATGGTCTATTGTATGGTGTCTTGTATTTTGTGTTGTATTGTATGTTGTATTGTGTCGTGTATGGTGTCTTGCATGGAGTCTTGTATGGTGTCTTGCATGGTGTATTACATGGTGTCTTGTATCGTGTCTTGCGTGGTAACTTGCGCAGCTCTTACAACTTATATTATGCGGCAATCATGGTTGTTTTTATTTAATTATTTTTTTTCTTGAGAAAGGTCCCTGTTCGAACGTTGACGAGAAAAGCTGTCTTTGTTCTTTCTATTATTGTTAATTATTTATTTGTAACATTGATAATATTTTACAGTAACCGCTTTACTTTATTTAGTATTTAGTACTGTTCATCAATCTGCTACACTCCTCCGAATAGCTGAGATTAGAGTTGTTTGGAGGACGTTCTGTGCTGATGTCTCCGGTGTGTCACCCATACAACCCTGAAGGGTTATGGGTGTATTATTATATGTATCAAAATGCGGTTATTGTTAAACTGTAGTTCTTGGAACGAGTCAATATTTTCTGTAGAGATTTCACTGTTTGACTCTTCTGTGTTCGCTCTACGATAACCAAGCAGACATTCCGTGTGATTTCCACCAGTAATTGTGAAGTACATGGAGCCATCTTGTTCACAAAGGAGCTGCGTTATGTGAACCGTCTGACACTTCATGTTAGTTGTAGGAATGTCCACTTGTTTACAGTTGTGTGTGTGTGTGTGTGTGTGTGTGTGGGTGTGTGAGTGAGTAAAAAAAGCGGAAAAGTAAAAAAACAAATAGTGATGAAGAAATGAATAATCATTAGAAATGTATCGTTAATGTCGCAATTCAACCCATGTTGTTAGTTTGTTAATGTCGCAATTCAACCCATGTTGTTAGTTTGTTAATGTCGCAATACAACCCATGTTGTTAGTTCGTTAATGTCGCAATACAACCCATGTTGTTAGTTTGTTAATGTCGCAATACAACCCATGTTGTTAGTTTGTTAATGTCGCAATACAACCCACGTTGTTAGTTTGTTAATGTCGCAATACAACCCATGTTGTTACTTCGTTAATGTCGCAATTCAACCCATGTTGTTAGTTTGTTAATGTCGCAATACAACCCATGTTGTTAGTTTGTTAATGTCGCAATACAACCCATGTTGTTAGTTTGTTAATGTCGCAATATAACCAATGTTGTTAGTTTGTTAATGTCGCAATACAACCCATGGTGTTAGTTTGTTAATGTCGCAATACAACCCATGTTGTTAGTTTGTTAATGTCGCAATACAACCCATGGTGTTAGTTTGTTAATGTCGCAATACAACCCATGTTGTTAGTTTGTTAATGTCGCAATATAACCAATGTTGTTAGTTTGTTAATGTCGCAATACAACCCATGTTGTTAGTTTGTTAATGTCGCAATACAACCCATGTTGTTAGTTTGTTAATGTCGCAATACAACCCATGTTGTTAGTTTGTTAATGTCGCAATACAACCCATGTTGTTAGTTTGTTAATGTCGCAATACAACCCATGTTGTTAGTTTGTTAATGTCGCAATACAACCCATGTTGTTAGTTTGTTAATGTCGCAATACAACCCATGTTGTTAGTTTGTTAATGTCGCAATACAACCCATGTTGTTAGTTTGTTAATGTCGCAATATAACCAATGTTGTTAGTTTGTTAATGTCGCAATACAACCCATGTTGTTAGTTTGTTAATGTCGCAATACAACCCATGTTGTTAGTTTGTTAATGTCGCAATACAACCCATGTTGTTAGTTTGTTAATGTCGCAATACAACTCATGTTGTTAGTTTGTTAATGTTGCAATACAACTCATGTTGTTAGTTTGTTAATGTGTATTCAAATAATACAGGACATTTTTCTTGTTGCAATACAACTCATGTTGTTAGTTTGTTAATATATTATGTATCATTATTGGTAACATAATATAAATGATTATATTAGTATTGACAATATAGTATACATGATTGTAGCATTGTATTGTAAAAGATTTCGTCATTATTATCAATATTTTATGCATTATTGTATTATTCTATTATAAATGATTGCATTATCAAATATCATAAATGATTGCATTATCAAATATCATAAATGATTGCATTATCAAATATCATAAATGATTGCATTATCAAATATCATAAATGATTGTATTATTGAATATTGCAAACGATTGTATCATTATTGTTAATATATTATACATGATTGTATTATTCTATTATAAATGATTGTATTATTAAATATTGCAAATTATTGTATTTTATTGTTAATATATTATGCATGCTTGAATCATTATTTCTGGTTTATCACTCCATAAAATGTCTAGTTGGGACGTCACTGTCGAAACTTGACGGTTTCACTTTTCTGACGATAACTCAGGATGAAAAAGAGACCAACAATTACGAAGATAAATCGAGCGCTGTATCCACGACTTATGATGTTTTCTTCACCACAATAACTGCAATCACATCGATCAAGATCATAGCTTCGCCTTATATTCCATACAAGGAACGAGTATTGGCGCTGTGTGAAGTGGAAACTTTTGGAGGTCGGTATCGTGTACTTGAACTACTTGTGAAATCTGTGACACAGAAGACATTTCTATGTTCAAGTCATCGCCATCAGGTACTACGCCGGCTAGTGTAGGCTATCACGGCTCTGCACATCTCTCTCTCTCTCTCTCTCTCTCTCGTTTTAAGTAACAGGGTTGTTGTTTCCCTGCAGCATCAGGTTGTTAATCTGTCAGATATTTTCTAACTGTGTCGCCCTCTGTCTCTGTTGCCTGTTGTGACTATGTTCTCTAAATCTCTTTGCCACGTGAGGTGGCAAATAAAATAAAATTGTCTTTTTTATATTATTGATTAAGCTCCGTCTCGCAGGTGACTCTTTCCACACTTCCACATGACTTTTCCTGGCCGTCCATGGTCATCTCAGCATATTGTCTGTATATTCTTTAGAATCTTATCTCTACTCCTTCTAATTTCCCACTTTCCTGTCTGTTTATTGCCAAGACTCACATTTATATGTTAGAATATTTTTTAGGTAGCACTGAACAACTCTCTTCCCCACAAGTAATGTTCAAATAATGTTTGGCTTGAACATTTCTAGTATCAATCTCCATCCAATTAACTGTTAATCATTCATTAGTATTCATTACTTTAAGCAGTCATTACTTTAAGCAGTCATTACTTTAAGCAGTCATTACTTTAAGCACTTATTACGTTAAGCAGTCATTACGTTTAGCATGTGGGTTGTGTTTTTTGTATTGTTTTTATATTGTTTTTGGTATTGTACAAGATATAATGTTTGTATAGTTGTGCAAGAATGTTTTTAGTATTTTACAAGAAAGTTTTGGTATTATACGAGAATGTTTTGGTATTATACGAGAATGTCTTTGAGTGTGAATGAAACGAAAGATACATATATTCAAACAATCAAGTGCCTTGCTGCGTGATGAAGGCGATCATGTATCTCATGTGTCCCTTGTGTTGTTAAGTTACGCTGGTAACACTTTTTGTGTGCTCAATGACTACTCAATCAGAAAGAAACCACTCTCTCCTACTGTCATTTTCTGTCTCTTCTCCCCATTATATTTCAGTTATTATAGAAAGCGATTATCACAGACATTATCTGTTAGATCGCATATAATTTTTGGCATAGAACATTAAAATCGCAATGACGGAAGAAAAATAATTCTATTATTTCGTCCATAGATGCTATACATTTTGCACATCAGCGAATTCTTTTCTTATTTTACGATCATTGTACATAAGTGTAGTCAATTTGCAAACTTTACAGTACACATGATATTTTTTAACATATTATTCACAGTTACTTCACATGTGACACCAGAATAGTTCCATGTATTTAATTCGACTCATCAGACATCTACCAACTCACGAACCAAATTAGACAATCACAAGTGTTTTGTTGTTTTTATCTAATTGTTCATAACATTGATCGTTTTTCATTTCCATACTCATCTTTGCTTTCGAAGGAGGAAAATCATCATCAACACCATCATCGTCATCATCATCGTCATCATCATCATCATCATCATCATCATCAAGTTAGTTAGTCAATATAAAGTGAAACCTGAATAAAGTAAACAGGTTTATGTAAATAAATAAAGATATCGATATAAAACAATAATAAATAACAATAAAACATAGAATAATGATACTTATCAACGTATCAGTTCAATCGGGACCTTTCTCAAAAAAGAAATAACGGTTAAGATTACACACAACCAAAATGACTGGGACAATGTCTTCATCACCAAAGAAAAAAACAACATTGTGTAATGTTTCATATCCATAGTTAGGTATTCTCAGTAACTATTTACTTTATTTAGGATTCATTTGTTATTTGTATGGTTACTGCGGCACTTTCAATTTTGTTGGACATCCTCCGATATTTCGGTTATTTATATTAGTAAATATACAATTGTTTCTGGTTCAAAGTAAATTTCATCTATTTACATCTATTTATATCCTATTTGCATTTACTTACATTCATATTTATATGATATTTTCGAGTGTATTTATTTATATCTTTAAATTATTTACATTCACCTATCACATACGGATCTAAATTATATGAATAACTGGCGGCTCAAAACCAGCAGATGATTGATTGGGACAGGCATAGTGTATTATCCAGCAGGCCAGCACCATCATTGCAGTAATCATTTGGAGGAGTAAATTCACACCTCCCGCATCTAAGGTTTACTTCTCTGGGGTCATCGCACTGGACAGGATACAAGTTCCATGTAACAAAATACCGGTGTTGTTACTGCTCTCATTGATGACACTATTACAGCAAATGCTAGAATCATCTATACTGATGGATCAATAATGTGTCAGTAGTAATGTTCTTCCATCGGTGTTCTGTGTATAGCGGTAGGAAAACTGTCAAAGACTCCAGCAGTGGGGTACTGTAAACACGAAGAGTCTTATGATGGAGATAAACGATGTGACACGAGCACTGTCATCGCTGATGCGCACTTATTGACTCACTGAACATGATCTGCAAATATGAAGTGGAAGTCTTGCGCCATCAACGGATCGTGTTATTGTCACAATCTATGACTATTACAATCTCTGATCGTGTTATTGTCACAATCTATGACTATTACAATCTCTGATCGTGTTATTGTCACAATCTATGACTATTACAATATCTGATCGTGTTATTGTCACAATCTATGACTATTACAATCTCTGATCGTGTTATTGTCACAATCTATGACTATTACAATCTCTGATCGTGTTATTGTCACAATCTATGACTATTACAATCTCTGAATTTCGGACGTGGATGTCACAAATGGTCACCATCAATTCTAATGGACGAACAACAAAAGCATTATGTCTTTTCACATTCTTCTATTTTGTGTGATGTCGAACATTTCCGATACAGCCTCTCTTCCATGCCAAAACCATTTATCAAACATGGTATCTTTCCCGACAACTCCTGCTCTCCAACGTGTATGCTGTTAGAACGTTTTCAATCATTGCTCTTCTCATGTTGTGTTCGATCGTTTCTCTTCTCATGTTGTGTTCCATCGTTTCTCTTCTCATGTTGTGTTCCATCGTTACTCTCCTCATGTTGTGTTCCATCGTTACTCTTCTCATGATTTTTTCATCGTTCCTCTTCTCATGCTGTGTTCCATCGTTCCTCCTCTCATGTTGTGTCCAAAAACACTAAATCTCACTGAGGCAAATACCATTATTCACATCAAATGCATCAGCGCAGACAGAACCGTAGGTAAAACAACAAGAATGAATAGCTCACGTGAATCGCCTACCTGATTGAGAAATAACTGTGGTGTCTGACCGCTATGTTAGGTTATGGTCTTGTATCCGTGCGGTCCAGAGTTTGAATCCCTTCAGTGACTGGATTATTTTCGTGTAGGGTAAAGTAAAAATAAAATAAAATAAAAATAACCACAAGATATCCTGGCTACAGCTAGCGAATGTAGCCTTTATCACATACAACAACAACAACAACAACACTTATATCGCAAGTTGTTTCTCCTCGCAGGTGTACCGTATCTACTGTACACTGGTATAATTATGCCAATGCCATTGATATAAGTTTACTGTGACATATTTCTGCTTACTCTGACCATGTGTGTTTTCTGTTCACTGTGTTATGTGTATTCGTGTACAGTTAACGTATTCCATGTGTTTCTACTGATATATGTTTATACTGACAGTGCACATGTATGTTGTACTGGCTGAAGTTATAATGTAATGTTGCAACTGCTGCTGTTATAGTTTTTACATGCTCTTTACCGAATAATTGTACACACGTATCACATTTGTCTTAGCCATATGTGTTTTGTCTACGTCCGTTGTGATAGATATACACAGCGAAAATTGAACTATATTACAGAGTATCTCGGATTCCCTAACGAAAAACATACGAAATCTGTTATTAGTATTCGTGAATCATCATCAAGTTTCGTCTCCGCAACGAAGGTTGGCAGCAACGTATCTCCAACATCTCTCGTCTCTTGTCTTGGTGGTGCACTCTGCTAGACTGTACCCTGTCCATCGTGTAATGTTACTCTCCCACTTGTATCTCTGCCTACCTGTTGCTCGCTTCCATTTGACTTTACCCTCAAGTAAGGTCTTCAATAGGGTGTCATGTCTTTTAATGTGTCCAAAATATTTTTTTTGCCTGATTTTTATTTCTCTTAGTAGTTCTTTCTTCATATTAAGTGTTTTTAGCATCTCTTTATTTGTTTTCTTCTCTTTCCATGATGTTCTCCCTATTCTTCTATATACACACATCTCAGAGGCATCAATTTTGTCTTCTAATTATTTATTTAGTGTCCATGTTTCTGAGCCATACATTAATATGGAATAGATCTAGCATTTTATAATTCTCATTTTTAACGTGTTTGTAATTTGTTTAGATATTAATAATTTCCTCATGTCATTGAAGGTACTTTTAGCCATTCCTATTCTCCTTTTAACTTCTGTTTCACATCTGCCATCATTTGTGACTATGTGTCCAAGATATTGATACTGTTTTACTTGTTGTAGTTTCTCTCCCTGTATGTTAATGTTTACCTCCTGTTCTTCTGTGTCTTTGCTGATTATCATGGTTCTTGTTTTGTGAATGTTTATATCCAGTCCATATTCATTACTTGATTTATTGACTTGATCTATTAGTATTTGTAGTTCATGTTCACTTTCTGCCAAAAGAACAGCGACATCTGCATTCTTGAATAAGTTCAGACTAAGGCGGCATAACCCGGTTCCAGTATATACGTATGTTCAGAAAGTAAACAAGTGATGCATTTGTTTATTGTCGTGCTTTTCTAGTCATTATTTATATACTTGGAATCACCTGCTAAATAAGCCAAAGCGACAAACAAAATTCACGGAAATAAACAAAACAGCTGTCTTTCAAGTCATGATTACTTTTTGTACACAGCTCTTATATTACCGTCGAAAATCACGGAAGAATGAAATGTGTGTTGTGTTTTTAGTTTCATGTGATGTTACTCATCAATTTTATTGTGAGTGTTGTAATGATAACTGACAAGATCATCTATGAAGATAACACAAGATATCATTACTGCTTTGATATCTACAATTATGCAAGCGACTGAAACCTTGTCGATATCAAGATATATCTGTCTGTCTAGCAGAAACGATATGCCCAGATGGTTCATACGGATTGTGGTGTAGTAGACAGTGCCGTTGTCTTAATGAGGAGGTGTGCAGTACTGTATCTGGGGCGTGCTCACGTGGGTGTAGCCTTGGAATGTTTGGGTACAACTGTTCGTCACAGTGTAGTAAACGCTGTTTTGGTGGCACATGTTTACAAAGGAAGGGTGCATGTTTCCGTTGTATACCAGGATTCCTAGGAGCTTACTGTGAAAGAGGTATTGTATTATATGATACTTCATTACACATTATATGCCATTTATTTTATTACCAATTCTCATGTATGGAAGTGAACCTTGGAAACTCACAATAACTGTACACAGATTATATTGTGGCAGCAGAGATGTGGTTTTATAGAACATCGTGGGCAGATAAAATGACAAAGGAATATATCTTGAAAAGAGTTCTGTGAAAACAACATATATTTACCCGCATCAGAACAAGAGAGTGCACATGTTTTGAAGACAATATGAGAAGAGGAAAGATGAAACACATTGTAAGGACATTCAAGTTGAAGAGCAACATAGTTAGACGAAGAACACGTACATAGTTAGAGGAAGAACACGTACATAGTTAGAGGAAGAACACGTACATAGTTAGAGGAAGAACATGTGAAAAGATGTTTGATAACCTAGCATTGTGGCATAGGAGAACATGACTATTGGAAATGATTGACATCAGCACACGAAAACTGTGGTAACCAAAGTCACACGGCATGGGACATAAGAGCAGATGATTATCATATTTTCACACCGGAAATGTTCAGGAATAAGTTTCAAGGAAATTTCTCCGGATATGACGGCTGATGGTTCCGGTTCTATGTTGGTACTCTGCTATTATTGAAATCTTTGTTAGAAATTACCTATGTGCCACGCCTATACTCCCAAAAGTGAATTCGCGATATTAACTCGTACTTATGTATCCCATAGTCAACATCTGATTATTCGGATTCACGAACAAGACTTAATAAGTCTACACGGTCCATTTTTTGTCGGCGTTTTCATTTTTCTCAATATTCGCGTGTTCAGTGACAAAGCTAACATTGATTTATCGAAGTGAGGTTCGCATTTTAGCTATCTCCAATGATTCTTCAACCCCTTTCGTACATCACATTGTAGCTCTTTCTAATGACTAATTCCATTGCTCAAGTACTATCATTCGTGCGATTGTATATTCTCGTCTATTTCTCATGTGTATGATTGTATATTCTTATATATCTCTCTCGTGTGTGTGATTGAATTTTCTCATCTCTCTCGCATGTGTGTGATTGTATATTGTCACTTATTTCCCAAGTGTGTGATTGTATTTTCTTATATATCTCTCTCTTGTGTATGATTGTATATTCACATCTCTCTCATGTGTGTGATTGTATATTCACATCTCTCTTTCTCATGTGTGTGATTGTATATTCTCCACTATTTCTCATGTGTGTGATTGTATATTCACATCTCTCTTTCTCATGTGTGTGATTGTATATTCACATCTCTGTTTCTCATGTGTGTGATTGTATATTCTCATGTCTGTATCTCTTGTGTGTGATGGTATATTTTAATATATCTCTTCAGTGGCAGATTAGAATTTGGCAGTATCAACAACGATGAGATACTGTAATATGACATCTTCGTGAAATACTGCCATATCTAGCTCCTGGGATAAATAAAGTAGTATGACGTCTTCAGGAGAAACTATAACATGACGTCTTCAGGAGAAACTCTAATATGACGTCTTGGCGAGATACTGCAATATGAAGTCCTCTTGATAAGCAACAATGTTACGTCTTCGTGAAATGCAGCGATATGACCTCTTCAAGAGATAATGAAATATGCCGTTTTCGTAGCCGGTGTGTAAGAGATATTGCTATATCACGTCTACATTGCCCTTGCGAGAAATACTGTGATATATGTATATGACGTCTTCGTGAGATAATGCCATATTCCGTCTTCGTAGTTCCTGAGATAAATAATGTAATATGAAGTCTTGAGTAGATAGTGCAACATGCCATCTTCGTGAGCTACTGCAGTTTGACGTCTCGTACCCAGTGCAATAGATACTACAAATATGACGTTCTCGCAAGATACTGCTATGTACGACTTCGTAGCCGGTGTGTAAATGTACACTTTGTTACTGCCGGCAAACATGCTAAATGTCCGTCTTATTAAGCAACCATCAGCTTTTTTATCTTTCATCGTTCATTCTCACGCTCCCGCTGGATTTCTCTTGTAACAGGAACAATGATCCTAATAGTTTTTCTAGCAGGATGTCGTTCAGAAAATGGAAAGTGAATTGTGTCACATTTCTTTGTGCGCATATGTACCGACACACCCATATTCGGCAGTATCTATATATACTTATATAACATTTGCAATGTTTGATATTGACAATATCTTGTTGATAAATTCACGATGTTGTTCCATGCAGCGTGTGACCATGGGTACTTCGGGCTAGAATGTATGTGGAACTGCTCTGAACACTGCGCCAATGTATGTGATCCAGAAACTGGATACTGTAGCTGTAAGGAAGGATATAGTGGCTTACAATGTACAGGTTTGAGTCGTATCTCCCACACATCCTCTCTTACATTATTCATCTCTTGATGCAACGTCAGAACATCTCCCACACATCCTCTCTTACATTATTCATCTCTTGATAAAACTTAAGAACATCTCACAAGCATTATCATTGACATCATGTGCGCTTCTTTCATTACCGTTACCTTTATCATCAATTTCATTAAAATCGTCATCGTTGTCGACATTATCATCTCCGGTATCATCATCATCATCACCGCCACCAACATCATGAACATAATCGTCGTTACCATCATCTTCATCACCGCCACCAACATCATGAACATAATCGTCGTTACCATCATCTTCATCACCGCCACCAACATCATGAACATAATCGTCGTTACCGTCATCATTACCATCACCATCCACATTACCATTTTCATCATTACCATCACTAATCCACATTATCATCGCCATCATTACCATCGTCATCATTACTATCATCATCACATCATTGCCATCATCCACATTACCATCATTATCCACATTACCAACATAATCACTACTTTCATCCACATTACTATCATCATTGCCAGCACAATCGGTATCATTACCTTCATCGTCATTAACAACATCATCGTTATTATCATCATCCACATTACCATCATCATCATCATCATTACCACCATCACATTTATTACCACCATCATTACCATCAACATAATTACCATCATCATCAAAACCAATATCATAATCATTACCAAGTCATCGCCATCATCATCAGTATCACCATCATCGTCAAAGTAATTATATTTATAACCACCATCATTACCATTATCAGCAGCACCATCATCCTCATTACAATCACATTATCTCCTTGCCAACATCAGTGCCAGCATTATCATCACGAGCATCGTCATCATCATCATCATAACCATTATCGGTCTCTTTATCATCTTCATTATCACCGCCATATTCATCATTACCATTATAAGTATCATCATCATAATCATCATCATCGTCATCATCATCATGATCGTTATATTCATCATCATTATCATAATAACCATCATAAGCAACATCACCATTATCATCATCATCGTCGTCGTCATCATTATCCAAAATATTTTATTTGCCTGATATTTATTTCTCTTAGTAGTTCTTTCTCCATATTAAGCGCTTTAGCACCTTTTTTTTCGTTTTCTTCACTTTCCATGAAGTTCTCCCCATTCTCATATATATATATATATACATCTCAAAGACATTAATTCTGTCTTGTAATTGTTTATTTAGTGTCCATGTTTCTGATCCATACATTAATATAGAATAGATGTCGAATTGTATAATTCTCCTTTTTAACTTGTTTGTAATTTGTTTAGATGTTAGTATTTTCCTCATGTCATTGAAGGTACTTTTAGCCATTCCTATTCTCCTTTTAACTTTTGTTTCACATCTGCCATCATTTGTGATTATGTGTCCAAGATATTGTTAATGTTTTGCATATTGTAGTTTCCATTAATAATATGTTTAGATCTTTTTCTTCTGTGTCTTTACTGATTATCATAATTTTAAAAAAAATGTTTATATCCAGTCCATATTCATCTCTTGATTTATTGATTTGATCTATTAGTCTGTGTAGTTCACTTTCTGCTAAAAGAACAGTGTCATCTGCATATCTAATGTTGTTTATTATTTTCCCATTGATCTTGAGTCCTGGCATTTCTTCTATATTTTTAAAGATATTCTCTGTGTAGATATTAAATAGCCGTGGTGATAAAATGATTATTTGTCTTACCCCTCTTCTTATTTATATGTAAGGTGAGTAGCTGTTTACACACTTTATTGATGCAGTCTGTTCCCAATATATATTTCTAATCAGACTGATGTCTTTTCCATCTATGCCTATTTCCTGAAGACATTTGATTAATTTTTCATGTTGGACTCTGTCAAAGGCCTTACTGTAGTCTATAAAGCAAATATAGATACTTTTTATGTACTTCTATATATTTATCTATCACTAGCCGGATACTCAGTACAGCTTCTCTGGTTCCTTTGTTTTTTTTCAAAACCGAGTTGTTCTTTACCGACAAAAGCGTCTATCTTGCACTTAATTCTGTCATGTATTATCTTGAGGAGTATTTTAGTTAAATGACTCATTAGATTTATTGTTCTATATTCTGTATAGTCCACATACACAACACAGCTATTATATAGACATCCGCACATCAAAGGCATCACGTTTACCTTAAAGGTGTTTGATAATTGTCCATGTTTCTCAGTCATCCATTAATATATAAAAATTTAGCATGTTATAATAATCATTTGTACTATGTGTAGATGTTAATATAATGTCAGGATGTTGCAGCATAATGTGCTATATTAGATGTTAATATTGTATTAAGTATGTCAGGAATTTACAAAAGAACACTCAATTATATTAGATAGCAATGATCAAGATTACTGCTTAGAAAACGAAATAATATGTTTAATGTCAAGTCTTGCTAGAGACATGACTTTTCTGATGTATTATTATTATGGAATTTGAAAAATATAAATATGAAATTTATTATTAAAGAAGCAACGCTATTTCGGATGTCAAATGCATTAAAGACTTGACATATCTGATACGTGGTTTAAAGACTTGACATATCTGATACATGGTTTAAAGACTTGACATATCTGATACGTGGTTTAAAGACCTGATAACCTGATACGTGGTTTAAAGACGCATTTAATTTCTAATGTCAAATGCTTTGTACATACAGGTAGTATTTATGAAGTTAATGTATTCTTGAAATCACATGGTGTCTGATATAAAGTGTTCATTTAATGCTCATGTCATTTATTCTCTTAAGTGTTACTTAGTCGAAGTATTTCTGATGTAAGCAATCTACAATCACACAAACACACACACAAACACACACACACATATATATATATATATATATATATATATATATATATATATATATATATATATATATATATATATATATAATTACACAAGAGCCGGAGAATATACAATCACTATGTAATGGCTGTGAAGCACAAATGCCATATAGTAATTCTTGTGAATTTGTTGGACAGAAATAGCTGTCAATACTCTTCATAAAAAGATAAATGTAACAATTATAATGACATTAATAATTACGGAAAATGTAAACGTTTCGGTTCAAGACCGTTGTGAACATATAACAATACGAAAACAACAAAAATATACACAACAAAATGTTAAAGTTAAAATTCTTGTCAGTGAACAGACATTGAGTGCAACGACCAGACAAAGAACGGGATGAATATCAAGTATTGTTATTGTATTTTGTTATTGTGATAGCATTTTGTTTTTGTGATTGTATTTTGTTATTGTGATAGCATTTTGTTTTTGTGATTGCATTGTGTTATTGTGTTTGTATTTTGTTATTGTGATTGTATTTTGTTTTTGTGATTGCATTTTGTTATTGTGTTTGTATTTTGTTATTGTTTGTATTTTGTTATTGTGCGCACAACTGCGTACTTGACAACATGCACGTTCTCTTTCTTCCTTTTTCAGGCCTTTCCACAATCTGCCTTGTCTATTGAATGATTGTGTGTTCACAATCTGCCTTGTCTATTGAATGATTGTGTGTAAATTCATAGCGTGTTCTGTATTATCTGTTGTTAACTCATTATTCAAAAGAAGATCAGAAATCTTCTACAGCAGCGAACCTAGAACCATATATACTACTATCGTTAATAGAAAATGCAATAAACAAAGCACCAATGAACAAGGCAGCAGGCTCTGATAACATACAAACAGAACTTATCAAAGCAGCAGCAGAGAGCGGGAAAACATAGTTACAGACTTTTTAATGTAATGTGGAAAAAACAAGAGACACCAGAAGACTGGAGGAACGCGATAATCATTCCCATATGGAAGAAAAAAGGCAGAAAGAGAGACTGCACAAAATGCAGAGGGATATCTTTACTAAGCCACACAGGAAACATTTTTAACAAAATATTAGAGCAACGACTACGAACATATATTGAACCGCAACTTCAAAACACCCAAATGGGCTTCCGTAAGAACAAAAGCTGTACGGATGCTATCTTTACACTTAGACAACTAACAGAAAGAGCCATAGAAAACAACAAAGAATTATATATCGCATTCGTAGACCAAGAAAAGGCATTCGACAGAGTAGACAGACAACAACTATGGAAAACACTATCAATATACGGAGTACCAGAACATTTAATCAACATATGCATGGGCATTTATGCTAATAGCCAATGTGCAGTAAGAACAAATGCAGGTGTGTCCAATAAGTTCCAAATTCAATCAGGAGTTCGCCAGGGGTGTGTCCTATCCCCTCTACTTTTTATAACATATATCGACCACATCTGTAAACTAACAAGTACCAACGAAGAAGATAACAAAAGACAAATTGAAAGAACTACTCTTTGCAGATGACCAAGTACTAATAGCGACATCAGAAGAATAATTGCAAGACCATATGAAAAAAGTCCACATAACATGTCAAAAATTCAACATGAAGATCAATATTGAAAAGACTGAAATAATGGCAATAGCAAAGAAAGAAAGAAATATCACTATCTCCATCGATGATAAACACCTTAAACAAGTAAATGAGTTCACTTACTTAGGAAGCATTATATCGAGTGAAGGGAAAACAAGTAAAGAGATACAAAATAGATGCAACAAAACATACCAGATCCTAGGACAGATGACACGCATTTTCAAGATCAAAAATGTAAACATAGACACTAAAGTTGCATTATACAAGACTATTATTATTCCATCACTATGCTACGAGTGCCAAACCTGGACAATGACAGCACAAGACAAAAGAAAAATAGTGACAACAGAAATGACATGTCTACGAAGAATACTCGGAGTGTCATTAAGAGATATAATTAGAAAAGATAACATCAGACAGATAACCAAAACAATACCAGTATTGGAACACATCAAAAGACAGCAGATCAAGTGGTTTTCACACGCTTCCAGAATACCGACATATAGCATGCCACAAATGGCCACGACACACAGACATAACGGTTATAAAGCCAGAAGCAGACCATGTAATAGATGGATCACAGAAATCAAAGAAGCCACAGGAACAAGCTTACAAACAGCGCACAAGAAGGCCATCTCGAGAAAACTCTTCCACCCCTGACGCTGCAAGGCAAACAAGGGACACAGCGTATAGATAGATAGATAGATAGATAGATCAGAAATCGAAACGTCCGTTGTTTTCGTCCTTACTCATTTTCATATAATTGTATCTTTACTCATTTTTCTATTGTAAATGGTAGAAATTTGCAATACACATTTACGGAATGTCTCTAATAACATTATAAGATGTGCTTTCTTCAGTTAGTTCATTAATTTATCCGTTTCTTGCCAAGAGGCGACACGTAGGTAGAAGATTTGATTCTCCACGCTTTGCGGTTCGCTGTCTGTGCTTTTACTTCGTGTACAGACTTTCAGGGATTTATATGGTTCTTTTTTAGAGTAATTCTGGATCGTCCTTGTTTTTTTCTTTTCCCCCAAGGTGTCCATATAAGGGCTTGTTGGTTCAGTCGTTCTTTTTTTTCATGTTCCTTCTTCTGTTATATTTTCATTAAAAAAATATATTACAATTAAAATGTGTCACGTCAACTATACATAAAATACATGACATGCGTAATAATGTATTTGTCATGTGTGACGTTGCAGAATGTCCTGCAGGGAAGTATGGTGGACAGTGTAAACTGTCATGCCCTCAATTATGTTTACATGACATATGTCATATTTACACTGGTATGTGTCTAGCATGCACGGGAAACCGAATTGGATTTGGTTGTGAAGGTAATTATTTTGATAATTAGTATTTTATATTGTTTTTCCCCATGTGAACGATGGTTGATAGTATCCACCCTTGCCGGTCAGTGCAGGGGCGGAATCAAAACCCGTCATACCAAGACCAGATGTGTCGCCTTCATTGTGTTGAGTGTAGACTATTTCAGGATTGTCTAGATGCTTTCTATCCACAGCGTGTGGGTATATCCGCATATCATTTTTTTCTTATTAATATTTGGTGTTTGTTCATTTTTATAATTTGACCGATCCAGTTTACTCGCTCTTTTTTCTATATGCTGAATACACGATGTCCTACCTACTCTTTGACATGCAGAATACACGATGTCCTACCTACTCTTTGACATGCTGAATACACGATGTCCTACCTACTCTTTGACATGCAGAATACACGATGTCCTACCTACTCTTTGACATGCTGAATACACGATGTCCTACCTACTCTTTGACATCCTGAATACACGATGTCCTACCTACTCTTTGACATGCTGAATACACGATGCCATACCTACTCTTTGACATGCTGAATACATGATATTATATCAACTCTTTCCCAATTTTTGACATTTCAAACTTTTCTTGAACAGTAATTTTACAATGTCACTCGCAACGGAGAATCCATTCACACAGTTCATAGTGATTTATCTTTAGGGATCAAAATGACACAGGATAGAAATACAATAGCACGATTTATACCAGAAATGTGTTGGCATCAAGTGGGTTTCACCGACTAACAAACATCTGGAAAATAACAAAAGCACTGGAGGAAAAATTAAATTCATAAGAAAAAATGTCTTAGAAAACTCCTAAATATTATTTGAGAAGAAATCAAGTCAAAGAAGAAAGTAAGAGAAAACATAAAACTAAAATATGCTTCTGCAACAATAAGACGAAAACCGTGGGCTTATATCGGACATGTACTTAAAATAAATGAAAAACAATACCACAATTATTGAAATGGGTGTCAGAAGGTTAAGAAAGAATAAGAAAACCAAGCCAGAATCTTCTTATAGCAACCGTTTCAGAGAGTATGACGTATGACTATGGGTCCCAACAACATGCAAGAATCACACACACACGCACACACACGCGCGCGCAGACAGTAGCATCACAATGCTCAAATTGGAGACCTCTAGTATGTGTCAAATGTGTATATTCGGCGCTGAAAGCATCGACACCATCCAGTCACAAGCTTCATCTCTGTATTCAGCAACATTTGCTTTCAAGTCTCCCATCACTCAAGTTACTTCATGATTTTTACACGGTTTCATTGCAGTTTCTAACTCCCAATAGAAATGTTCAATCTCCTCCTCCGAACCGCTTGATGTTGGTGCATACACTTGTGCAATGTTAACATCCAATGGTATTCCTGTTAGTTCCACTAATATTATATCACAGATAGTATAATCACAGATAGTATACTCACAGATAGTATAATCACAGATAGTATAATCACAGATAGTATAATTACAGATAGTATAATCACAGATAGTATAATAACAGATAGTATAATCACAGATAGTATAATTACAGATAGTATAATCACAGATAGTATAATAACAGATAGTATAATCACAGATAGTATAATCACAGATAGTATACTCACAGATAGTATACTCACAGATAGTATACTCACAGATAGTATAATCACAGATAGTATAATCACAGATAGTATACTCACAGATAGTATACTCACAGATAGTATACTCACAGATAGTATACTCACAGATAGTATACTCACAGATAGTATAATCACAGATAGTATACTCACAGATAGTATACTCACAGATAGTATAATCACAGATAGTATAATCACTTATATTATAATCACAGATAGTATAATCACAGATAGTATAATCACAGATAGTATAATCACAGATAGTATAATCACGTATTTTATAATCACAGATAGTATAATCACGTATATTATAATCACGTATATTATAATCGCGTATATTATAATCACAAGTAGTACAATCAAGGATAGTATAATCACGTATATTATAATCACGTATATTATAATCACAAGTAGTATAATCACGTATATTATAATCATGTATATTATAATCACGTATATTATAATCACAAGTAGTATAATCACGTATATTATAATCACGTATATTATAATCACGTATATTATAATCACAAGTAGTATAATCACGTATATTATAATCACAAGTAGTATAATCATGTATAGTATAATCGAATGCATGATATTCTCGATCTATAATGATTGTAATTATAATCATCAATATCAATACCGTTAATATCAATATCGTTAATATCAATACCGTTAATATCAATACCGGTAATATCAATAATGTCAACATCAGCTCCACCAACTTCAATATCATCAACATCAATATCATAATCATTTATAATCTGCTGCATATTTAACAAATGGTGTTGCGATACACTTTCAGACTGTCCCGAGAAGATGTATGGTGCAATGTGTTTCTCCATGTGTTCTGAATTCTGCATAAATGGGACGTGCGACCAGGTAACAGGCAATTGTTCCAGCTGTACAAATAATTATTCCGGGGAAAAGTGTCGAATTGGTAAGCAGTTTATGTACTCAAGCAATACTAACAATAACAAGAGTGTGTATTAAAGCAATACTAACAATAACAAGAATATTAACACGTTAGTGTTATAGCGGTGATGCACTGGGCACATCAGCACATGTAAGATTTTCAAATAACCATATCATCAGCGAATCTGAGGAGTGTAGAAAAATCATATCCATACCCTTAATTGATGTTATCTGTTGTATACCTATACACGTTATTGATGTTATAAATTCAGGATCTTTTTATTCTTCTCTTCTTCTTCTACTCGCGAGTGTTGAACGCGAGTCGTGTCTCGTTACATACCAAAAAAAAAAGGTTTTCGTCTTTTCACCACTTCCACACGTATTTGTTGATAACCTACAAATTGGTTGATGTGTTACTGAAAAGATATTTTTTTTTGCGTTCTATGTAACTATTTCTTAACATACATCTGTAGTTGTTGTTGTAAAATACCTGAATCCGTCTTTCTGTGTCTGCATTGAGTGTCCAACTTTCACATCCGTATAAAAGTATAACTTAACACTAGCAGATCTGAATAGATTGATCTTGACTATTATACTAATATTACTTTCCCAAATCAGTTTTACTCTTGCCAATTCAGCTACCGCCATCTGTAGTCTTAGTTTAATGTTATTTGTCGAGTGTCATCACATATTTGGGACCTGCGAAATGTGAAGGTGGCAATGTCTTCCATTTTGTGACCGTTTAACTGGATATCCGTGCGATGAGGCCTATTTATTCTAGTCAGGAATATGTAGCTTTTAACAAAACTAATTTCACGGACATTTTTCTTACTAACGTCAGTCAACTTTGAGATGAGTTTCTGGAATCCTAATTCTGAATTACTCGATACATTGATATACTCGATACATTGATAGACTCGATACAACGTAAGTTACAAAGTGATGTATCCGAAATATTTATTGATATCTGGTGATCTTGTAATGCCTCCTGAAATATATATTCAAGATTTTTGGCAAATGATCCAGCAATGACGCACTCCGATATCCGTTTAGAAACAAATTACTACATTTCATTATTTATAATAACAACACTGCATTTCCTCTTTAATAGTATGTTTATTTATATAACTTCTAGTATGTTTGTATACAAGTTATATTGTCTCAGCTCCTGTCATAGACCGTGATGTCACACACGATGACATGTGTTTCTGAAATCAATGACATTATAATACAAAACACGGTGGTGTTGTAAATGCTTCTCCTAACAAAAAGCTGTCGTAATTCTCTTTTTACTGAAACAGTACTGTTCTTCTACTCACAATTCCTCTGATTTAGATATTATTCAATATTCGCCTCATATGCTATATCGAAACTATTCAAATATCCCACATATGCTACAACGAAACTATTCAAGTAGATATCTACTTCTGACTATTGCGTTATATCTTATAACATATCTTAGGCCTTTGTTTAGGTCTGATGATGATTCTCTTTGTTTAGGTCTGATGATGATTCTCTTTGTTTAGGTCTGATGATGATTCTCTTTGTTTAGGTCTGATGATGATTCTCTTTGTTTAGGTCTGATGATGATTCTCTTTGTTTAGGTCTGATGATGATTCTCTTTGTTTAGGTCTGATGATGATTCTCTTTGTTTAGGTCTGATGATGATTCTCTTTGTTTAGGTCTGATGATGATTCTCTTTGTTTAGGTCTGATGATGATTCTCTTTGTTTAGGTCTGATGATGATTCTCTTTGTTTAGGTCTGATGATGATGATTCTCTTTGTTTAGGTCTGATGATGATTCTCTTTGTTTAGGTCTGATGATGCTTCTCTTTGTTTAGGTCGGATGATGATTTTCTTTGTTTAGGTCTGATGGTGATTCTCTTTGTTTAGGTCTGATGATGATTCTCTTTGTTTAGGTCTGATGATGATTCTCTTTGTTTAGGTCTGATGATGATTCTCTTTGTTTAGGTCTGATGATGATTCTCTTTGTTTAGGTCTGATGATGATGATTCTCTTTGTTTAGGTCTGATGATGATTCTATTTGTTTAGGTCTGATGATGATTCTCTTTGTTTAGGTCTGATTATGATTCTCTTTGTTTAGGTCTGATGATGATTCTCTTTGTTTAGGTCTGATGATGGTTCTCTTTGTTTAGGTCTGAAGATGATTCTCTTTGTTTGGGTCTGAAGATGATTCTCTTTGTTTAGGTCTGATGATGATTCTCTTTGTTTAGGTCTGATGATGATTCTCTTTGTTTAGGTCTGATGATGATTCTCTTTGTTTAGGTCTGATGATGATTCTCTTTGTTTAGGTCTGATGATGATTATCTTTGTTTAGGTCTGATGATGATTCTCTTTGTTTAGGTATGATGATGATTCTCTTTGTTTAGGTCTGATGATGATTCTCTTTGTTTAGGTCTGATGATGATGATTCTCTTTGTTTAGGTCTGATGATGATTCTCTTTGTTAAGGTCTGATGATGATTCTCTTTGTTTAGGTCTGATGATGATTCTCTTTGTTTAGGTCTGATGATGATTCTCTTTGTTTAGGTCTGATGATGATTCTCTTTGTTTAGGTCTGATGATGATTCTCTTTGTCTAGGTCTGATGATGATTCTCTTTGTTTAGGTCTGATGATGATGATTCTCTTTGTTTAGGTCTGATGATGATTCTCTTTGTTTAGGTCTGATGATGATTCTCTTTGTTTAGGTCTGATGATGATTCTCTTTGTTTAGGTCTGATGATGATTCTCTTTGTTTAGGTCTGATGATGATGATTCTCTTTGTTTAGGTCTGATGATGATTCTCTTTGTTTAGGTCTGATGATGATTCTCTTTGTTTAGGTCTGATGATCATTCTCTTTGCACTGTGAACATGTCCATAGGTGGTCATACCTCTGCGTCAGTAAATCGCTGAGGGGGGGGGGTATATCGGTTGATGGTAATCTATTGAAAATGACATAAATTGAGCAATGAGAGATGAGATGAGATTCTATATTTTCTTTGGAATAATTTGAAGAGCAACATAATCAATATTTTATTGGAACTTTGAGCTTGTATAATCTTGGATGGTAGCAGCAACAGAAGATTGCTCACTTATGGCAGGGGTCGGGAACCTTTTTGACTGGGTGAGTCATGGACACCACGTACTATGGAAAGTAATGATGTGATAGCCATACATCATATACAATATGTTTGACACTAACAATTCCAGTAAATGTGTGCATTTTGTGTAATTTCAACACTAAAAGTACAATAATTATGTCTCTGAATTCTTTTTTAATAACATTGTTATGCTGTTGCTAATCAATAATGAGTATATCTTACCATTAATGCCACTTCTGTTGCTGAGGTGCAGTAGATGTTAGCTCATTTGTAGAATGAAATATTGATATGCAATTAATATGTAGATCAAAGGAGTCTAAAGAAACATTTTTGTTTTTTAATCGTACATTTGTCTGCAAGCCAGATGAAGCCGTCAATAAAGCCAAATCAGGCTCGCGAGCCATGAGTTCCCGACCCCTGACTTATAGGGAAAGCCTAGTGTGACATGATCAATATTCGAGGCATATATATATAAAACTGTGGTCATGAGAATATTCATACAGACATTCATTTTCCTGTTCATTTTCTGTTATTTATGCTTCCAAGTTAGCCTAATTATCTCGTTTCGCACTGATGCCTTCTCGCACGTACTAAAGTTAAATGTTCGCATTTCACGAGGAATTTACATATGTGTTCGGCATGTCTTGTTGCTGTTGTATTTGTGTCAGTCCACTCGCCCATATTCAAGAGTGACTTGAGAACCTACACGTTCACAGTCCTGTCATAGTCACTTGAGAACATACACGTTGACAGTATTGACATAGTCACTTGGAAACATGCACGTTGACAGTCCTTAACATAACTGACGGCTACAAAAGTTACCTGAATGTTTACCTTGCGGTTATCACTGCAGATGGTGTTTCATCTACGCTTGACGTGCTAGCTACTCTCCTCTTCTGTCTTATGCTCTCCACATCTTTTCACAAGAGTATGCGTCGTTTTCTGACTGTAGACTGGTATGTAGCTATAGTTTGTCAAACGTCTTCCCGTGTATCTTGGTGTATTTCAAAGCCTGTCCGTGAGATATGTTAAAAATACTTGTAACATTTTCTTGTGTCCATTATGAGAACGTATTCTGTTCTGTAACTCACATGATGTTGACAATTGTCGTTTGGTAGACGATAATCTAGCACAACGCAGCACATTTCAGACCCAGCGATTCGATGTTTGCATCAATATAATGTCAATACTAGGATATCAGCTGTGTCAAGTCTAGTTGTATCTGAGCCGCGTATTTCCAACTGATGGGCGAAACTTTTCTGTGACAAGGTGTGTGAAAATGATTGATTTTCCTCACATTTCACGTCCATATAATCCATGTTTCCCCGGCGTAACTATCTATACACCAGTAACCCGTCAGGGTCGTAGGGATATCACATTGGATGCGTGAAATGGGTTCCTTAGCGTGTATAACATCACTAGAGGTAAGACAGATCTGTAACATTCCAGCCTAGCCTGTAGACTATTTCTATGCCACACATCTGCGCAACGTCTGCCAAAAGTGCTGCTGGTAGACTCTGGATCCCATATCAGTGTTACCAGTAAGATATACGTAATCACTATTGCTTCAACGACCTATCAACTTGTCATTTGTCTGAGAATCTAAACATGTGATTCATTTCATGTATTCAGCTCCACATAGACTATTGCCGTGGAATTACTACTTCATACCAATGGGTAGTGTCATTGCTGCAATTTGTTGTGCATGTATCTGTTGGACAGCTCTACAAAAAGACACAAAGAAGACGCCAGGTGGTGAAGGTTCTGTAGAAGGGGAAGATAGTAAGTCAGCTATAACATGTCGGACATGTAGTTAGCTATGACAAGCCAGTGCTAGATTTATTTATAAGAAGTCAGGGCTAGATTTATATATGACAAGTCAGTGCTAGATTTTTATATGAGAAGTCAGTGCTAGATTTGTATATGACAAGTCAGTGCTAGATTTATTTATAAGAAGTCAGGGCTAGATTTATATATGACAGGTCAGTGCTAGATTTGTTAATAAGAAGTCAGTGCTAGATTTGTATATGACAAGTCAGTGCTAGATTTATTTATAAGAAGTCAGGGCTAGATTTATATATGACAGGTCAGTGCTAGATTTGTTAATAAGAAGTCAGGGCTAGATTTATATACAACAAGTCAGTGATAGATTTATTTATAAGAACCCACGGCTAGATTTATATATGACAAGTCAGTGCTAGATTTATTTATAAGAAGTCAGGGCTAGATTTATATATGACAAGTCAGTGATATATTTATTTATAAGAACTCAGGGCTAGATTTATATATGACAGTAAGTGCTAGATTTTATTTATAAGATGCCATTGCTAGATTTATTTATAAGAAGTCAGGACTAGATTTTTATATGAGAAGTCAGTGCTAGATTTCTATATATGAGAAGCCAGTGCTAGATTTCTATATATGAGAAGTCAGTGCTAGATTTCTATATGACAAGTCAGTGCTAGATTTCTATATGACAAGTCAGTGCTAGATTTTATTTATAAGATGTCAGTGCTAGATTTATATATGACAAGTCAGTGCTAGATTGTATTTATAAGATGTCAGTGCTATATTTATATATGACAAGTCAGTGCTAGATTTATATATGAGAATTCAGTGCTAGATTTATATATAAGAAGTCAGTGCTTGATTTATATATGCGAAGTCAGTGACTATGAGACTATGAGAAGTAAGTGATTGTATTGACTATGAGAAGAAAGTGATTGTGAATACTATGACAAGTAAGTGATTGTGAATACTATTAGGAGTAAGTGATTGTATTGACTATGAGAAGTACATGATTGTATTGACTATAAGAAGTAAGTGATTGTGAATACTATGAGAAGTAAATGATTGTTAATACTTGAGAAGTAAGTGATTGTATTGACTATGAGAAGTAAGTGATTGTATTGACTATGAGAAGTAATTGATTGTGAATACTATGAGAAATGTATACATGAAATGTAAAGAGATATTTACTTGTAGCCATGTTGATGTTTCACATAACTCTAACGTAGTAAATATGATATGATATGTTGCTATCTTCCTCAGGTTCTGGTGGTTTGTTTGTGGAGAAATATTTTTGCTTCTCTCCTAGATACAGCCAAAGTTCATCAACAGAAAGCAGCATAGGGTTAAGTTCTGCCTTAGAATCACACACAACTGTCATTCGAGTCATAAATTGATCCATCTCCAGGCATGAACAGTTCGTTTCAGTGTATTACATACATGTCTGCCCAACTACACTGAACAAACAAGCTGCCTCCGAGTATGCAGACAATATCTGGTAGTACCCCCAATGATGTACAACTGATTAACACATATGCCATTATTGACATGATAATTGAAATGTGGTCACCTTGCACAAGACAATTGACGGCGTTTTGCTATAGCAATAGAAATGTAGTAACAATCCATCAGACAAATTGGATATTGTATTTCCATGAAATTTCTGGCTGATCAAGGATCTGAAAGTTCACATTATCATTTGTCTATAGTGTCGGGTCAAGTATAACATACAATATATAAATCCTTTAATGTTGGTGTTTCCACAGTGTTAACCCTACCCCATAGAAGGGTTACATGTTTGATGTTGACAATTATATAAGTACATTTTCTCTCATAGTCATCACTATAACGGTGTCTGCAGACCAGAAATATACATAATAATAATAATAATAATAATAATAATAATAATAATAATAATAATAATAATAATAATAATAATAATAATAATAATAGTGATACGACTAATAACGAATGACACTATGGTCTGTGAGTTATGAACTGTAACACACTTATCTGTGATCTATGAACTGTAACACACTTATCTGTGATCTATGAACTGTAACACACTTATCTGTGATCTATGAACTGTAACACACTTATCTGTGATCTATGAACTGTAACACACTTATCTGTGAGTTATGAACTGTAACACTATCGTCTGTAATCCATGAGCTATTACAATATGGTCTGCAATCTACGAACTGTGACATTATCTTAGATTGTCTATGAACTGTGACACTTTGATCTGTAATCTATGAACTGTGACACTTTGATCTGTAATCTATGAACTGTGACATTATCATCTATAATATGTGAACTGTGACACACTCGTCTGCTATCTATGAAATGTGAGACAATGGTCTGTAATCTCTTTACTGCGAAAATGTTGTCTGTTATCAGTGAACTGTGACACTATGATCTGTTATCAGTGAGCTGTGACACTATGATCTGTTATCTGTGAACTTTGACACTTTGATCTGTTATCAGTGAACTGTGACACTATGATCTGTTATCTGTGAACTGTGACACTATGATATGTTATCTGTGAACTGTGACACTATGATCTGTTATCTGTGAACTGTGACACTTTGATCTATTATCTGTGAACTGTGACACTTTGATCTGTTATCTGTGAACTGTGACACTTTGATCTGTTATCTGTGAACTGTGACACTATGGGTCAGTGATCAATTTATATAATAATCAACGTCAGTATTTAATGTTTCCCAACATAGAAACATGTTTGCCGGTTCTTTTAAGCGCCTTATTTCCACACAAAAATGTGAACAAGTGCTATATAAAAAGTGGTATATTAAAAGTGGCGAATGAAATGTAGTATATGAATGTGTATATCAGTGTGGTATTCTGTTCTCTAGAATGTGTTCTGAGCATGAACATGAATGTGTTGTGTACACACATGAGTACATAAATTAATATCATAACTGATATTTGAGTTTAGAGAACAAACTAAATACCAACATATACCTCGTGAAATGTACATACATTTGAATTATGAACATAATTCTAGGGAAACTGAACTCCTGCTATATATTCTACACATCAATTCTCATCTGGACCAAGTTCACGGTACCATAGACAAACATCGGACATGAAAGAAACACGCCCGTTGTTATTGTAAACACCAAAATAGAACAGCAGTCTGACTCGAATTGATTCGTTGTAAAAAATTAAACAACATCGTGAAACATAAGGTTAAAGAGGCAAATATAATTACCAAATCCATCTGCGATGAGATATTTATTACTGATTTGTCACTCAGACAATAATATATGTGCAATATAACAAACATGTCAGTGACAGATATTCCTTAGTAACGAAGCGAGGCACAACCCACTTAAAGTTGTAGTTATATAGTTAGACTATGGCTGTATACGGAGTGTCTGAGTTTGAATGGAGAACACGATGATTGTCCATCAATCACGTGATCCTATTAGACAGCACATGATCATATAATAATATATCGTATTGGATTGACTGCTTCTTTCTTGATGTTTCTTTTACCCGGAATCTGATTATATCTCAACTTCTAGATGGTTTATATAATTATTTAATGCTGACATAACATTATTGTGGGGACAACGAGTGATATTTTTTAACAGTGGGGACGATGAGTGACTTTTTATAGAGTCGGGATCGTTGAGTTACCTTTTTTTTAGTAGGTTGGTAGTTCTCTCTCCCCTCTCTGTTTCTTTCATTTTTTAGCAGAACTTTAAACGAAGAAGGTCTGGAAATCGGCATTTAATTTGTGTATTAGTATGCTACGCAATTAATTACACAAAACAACTAAAGATTCATGTACACAGTCCTATCACCATTTTCTGTTTTATTGATTCCCATTAGTGTCTACTTACGTATTTTATGGTTAATTTATCTAAATATTATATCAATAAATAATGAAAAAATTAATTGTTTAGGCTTAAGATTTGCGGCTAGGGTTAGTTATGTTCTACATTAACCTTAAATATAATTATATTTCAATGAACAAATCGAATTTCTGCGCATATGACACCGACTCGCCTCGCATCTTGACTAAACATGTTCTTAACTCTTCGAAAAGCATCGTATTCCTAACAGTAGATGCGATGATAGACCAGCCATTCAACGTATATATACATATATATGTAAATATACAATCTACTCTGCCAAGGCGTTCATCGTGAAGATCAACTGCTTTGAGATGGAATGCAACAGAAAAATATTTAGATTATCATGGAAGGAAAAATAAGAGAAACTCAGATATTATAATGGCATTTAACATTCCAGAGTGTTGTTACTAAACACAATAGCACAAAGAGAACCACATCAGTTTGATCATATTCTTTCTTCTTCTTCAGCGTTCATTCTCATGCTCCCGCTGGATCTCCTTTGTAGCAGGACCATGGTCATACTAGATTTCCAGCAGGATGCAGTCCAGAGAACGGAAATGCATTGTGTCGCCGTTTTATTTGCGCAAATGGCCCGACACACCTGTCTTCGGCGTAGTCTGTTCATATAAAGAGACACACCTGCTTAGAAAGACAAATCATGGAGGGCAGAGTACCTGGAAAGAGGAGAAAGGCTCCTCTACCAAGATGACGATGGACTGGCGACATTAAATATAACATGAATACAACGTTGGAAAATGCAAGTCAGGATGGAAAGTGATTCAGAGTGTTCAATAGGAAGACAATTTTCTGGAGAGAATACGTTACATGAAACACAAATACTAATATATATATATATATACATCGAAAGTCTGGACATAGTAGCTTGTTTTTGTGTGTATATATATACATAGACTTAATGTACTATGTCCTGACATTCAAATTGAATATATATATATATATATATATATATATATATATATATATATATATATATATATATATATACAAGTTACTAAATAGTATGGGCCGTTCGATCGACACACATACAACAACACTGTATACACTGCACAGGTATATAGCTTCCTGTAGAACAGAAACATTGTAATACAGCACATGTCATAGGGTATTTGTGCTACGAGAAGTAATTTTGACGTCTTGTAAACACACATATTTCATAAACATACAGAAATTACTTTGACGTTACATGGGGGTACATGATTATTTTTACATCGAGGCATCATCGAGTAGTTTATTATTCAAGAAAAATCATAATGCAGGAAACGGGATTTGAAAGGCACCTTCTCGCCTCCAGTTTCATCATCATCATCACGTGCCATGCCTCTCTCGGTCATGGCTCTCCACAGCTCTCTGTCCACAGTATTATGTATCAAAGTCGTTGTTGTTTCTTTGCCGTGCCAGGTTGTCAAACTGTCTAATATTTTCTCACTTTTTCGCCCTCTGTCTCTGGTGCCTTCAATCTTGCTTGTTGTGATTATGTTCTCTAAACCTGCCTGTCTCATGAAGTGGACAAAAAAAGAGATTGCCTTTTTCTTATATTGTTGATTAAGGTCCGTTTCGCATTTAACTCTTTTAACACCTCTACATTAGTTTTTCTGGCAGTCCATGGTATTCTCAGCATTCTTCTGTAGAACCACATCTCTGTTGCCTCCCATCCCCCACTTTCCAGTTTGTTTATTGTCCAAGACTCGCACCTATATGTTAGTATATGGGTTATATTGCACTGCAGAACTCTCTTTCTAACCTCTAATGACATGGTCATATTACACAGTATATTTTTCATTTTTCTGAATGTTGTTTTTGCCTGTCCTATTCTACATCTTATTTCTGTTGAACTTCTCCAATTTGAAAGACATATTTGGAAAAGTGAGTCATATATTGATGTAAAAATTAACAGTTCTCTAAGTTAAGTGAAATTGGAGATTTTCCTGTAAGTTAAGTAACATTGGAGACATTTGTGATTCACATTGCATATTTAAATTTGGTGTGTGAACTAGTGTCGATAGTCTTAGACAAGCTGCTGCAACATGCAAATGTGCTTAATAAAAGGTAAGAGCTAATTAATGAAGCATTGATTAGCTCTGCCTACATAGTGACATCTCCCTACATAGGGACTTCTCCCTACATAGTGACATCCCCCTAATTATATGAGTAAATATATCAGAATATACACAGATGGGTCAGCACATAATGCAATGAGGAATGGAGGTGCAGGTGTATATATAGAATATCCACACAAGCCTAGAGATACAATCAGAACACCCACAGGGAAATTCTGTAATAATTATGATGCAGAAATCCAGATAATTAGTGTGGCAGCTAAAAAAAAGCTGCTGAACTCCAATTCTGACCTACAACATGTGGTATTCCTGACAGATGTAAGGTCAGTGCGTCAAGCTCTCCTGTGTGGAAAACTAACAGACTTGAAAAAACTACTTAGTGAATTGTCTTACCAGTATAGGGTACCATGCAGTGGATACCCTCTCAATGTGGAATAACAGGAAATGAAAAAGCAGACCAGCTGGCTAAGGAAGGTGCTGCCGAAGACCAAACAGATATACAAATCACCTACCATCATAAATAAAAATGATCAAGTCAATAAAAAAGCCACAAACACCAACACAAGATGACTATCACATTATGAACAGATCATAACAAGTTGTAATTCTACGTCTCAGAACATGACACAACCGACTCCGCAGTCACATGTACACAAAGTTCAAGATTGGCAACACGGCCATGTGTACATGTGGACAGGCAGCACAGAGGGCCACACATATACTTCATGTGTGTTCTGAGCATGAAACGCTGAGGCAAATATATTGGCCAGAGGAAACAACACTGGAATCAAAGCTCTATGGGACACTGTATAAACTACAAAAAAAAACAGCGAGTTTTATTCAGGAGACAGAATTACAGATATAGACATGTTTAAAGTGAACGAAAGAAGAAGAAGAAGCTTTCCCTACATAGTGACATCCTCCTAGATAGTGGGTAAATACATTTCAGGCACGAGTATGACTAGTTAGCCACATGCAAACATATTCGCCATCATCATCATTTATATCTAAGTCATAGTCGATGCCATCTCTGTGAAGTTTATATCTATCTTAGTTCAACAATCAAAATCTGGCAATTTAAATTGCTCGGGTTATCCCTGATGTCGATTAGGACCACAATGAGAGTACATAGATATATCATCAGTGGTGCAGGTTCTGATGGCAGTGGCCTGAATATCAAGAACATCACAGTTATATCACTGTTGAAGTGTGTGGCAACAGGAGTAGGCGTTCCGTGCTAGATGGCATGAAGACGGTTAAAGAAACGGGCAACTCAATCTTAAGCCGGTTTCCCTGATATATTGCTTGCCGCAGCGTATACAGATGATCAAGTAAATAACATCACGGGATTCACATGTAACGCCTTATCAATATAGAAAGTGGCCTTCAGAGATGAAGTGGAGCGCATCTGAACCACACAATGACATGTGTAGTACCGGTCGCGTGAGCAACGAACATTACTGAAATGGTCGGGAGCAGAAGACCTAAGTTGGCTGTGGACAATGATGTCCTTCAAATTTTTGTCGTCCTTATAGGTAACAAAAGACAAATCCTGGAAAGCAGCACTGGTGTTATGATCAGACTGGAGAAAGGAATAATGTTTAAAGCAGGATGCGTCCGACAGTGGAGTTATGGTGATGAAAGTTAAGAACAAGTTTAACTCTTTCAGAGGAGGAGGAGGAAGAACCCTGGAAACTGGTCCAGTTATCGAGGCGAGATAGCTGACGTACACTGAGCCCAGAAAATGTCCTAATTGCAAATTTGCGTAAAAGCTGCTACAAAAACCAAGAAGCTAAGATGTCAACTATGGCGCCACGAGTTGCGGCATATGTTCTGCATTATCTGCAGGAGTTCTGCATAGAAACGTAACTTTTGATTACGTTATCAAAATTGCATTTCTATACAGCCACGATGGATACAAAGCTGGGGGCAGACCTTGCAAACGATGAATTATAGAAATAAAATAGTCATCGAAAACAAAACATACATGAAGCATACAAGAATAATGCCATCTTCAGAGAACTCTTCCACCTCTGACGCTGCAGGACATGAAGGGGTATCAAGCGAAAAGAAAGAAAAAAGAACTATAACTGCGGTAACATTCATAACAATTTCATGACAAATGAAGACATTTGTCAACCCTAAAGCAATATATCAATGTTCCATCAGCGCCGAGCACGATTCATATGGCAGAAACTAGATCTTTCCAGTTCCATCAGCGCCGAGCACGATTCATATGGCAGAAACTAGATCTTTCCAGTTCCATCAGCGCCGAGCACGATTCATATGGCAGAAACTAGATCTTTCCGGTTGGAGCGATGTCATTCTACTGAGTGTAAGTCTTACATGTTATTGAGAATCATAGTTAACGCTATTTGATGGTTATTCTGCGAAGAATCTCTCTTATTCTTCCTTCTTTTTCTTTTGCTATCTTGTGCCATTTGTAATACCTGTATTAGCAGACTATTTTAATTTGTCCAAGTCTATCTATCTTCTATCTTTCCTTTCTCTTTTACCATTTACGGGTGTCGAGGCAGATACGATGTTCGTGTTGTCTCTCTTCTGCCAGCTTCAGATAATGCTATTTGGTGTTCGTGTAATGTCTCTTTGATGTTGTCGATCCTAGGTCTACTCATGGCTCTACTTTCAGTTATACAAGCACATGTATGATATAGTCCATAGTTTTCTTCCTATTGTTGTAGAAACATGTTACTGTTTGGTGTCTTCTCTTACTTGCCTGTTTGACTTCGCAACCAATATTTAAGAATTTCCTAAGACATTTATTTTCAAATGAATTAACATTTCTTCCCAATTGCTTGTGTCACTTTCCATCTTTCTCAACTATAAGTTTATGTTCAATGTGTTTGTGTAACACTGGCTGCAAACTCTAATCTCTAAACAACAGCCCAGGACATGTGACGTGATGATGTGATGTCACTACGGATTATCGATTTCCTTCCGATACTGCCCATGTGGACAGCACAACAAATACAACACATCGTACGTATATACAACAATTTTACAGGTGTTCAGTTTACTGATCGACTCATCAATCTATGTGTTGTTTTCTTTATTTTAATACAAATTAATCATTATCACACCCGTAATCTTTCAGGGTCGTATGGTTGTCACTGTGGAAATATCATCACAACAATTGCGTCATGTCTCTTTGTTATCAATTGTTTGAGTGTAGACAATCTTAATCCACTCCAGTCTTTAGTATTGTCAATTCATACTTTTCTTTACTCCCCTCTTCTTCTTCGTTCCTCAACCGTACACCACAAGAATTGTTTTGGGAAAGAGAATCGAGCCTTATTACGTGGCCAAACCACACAAGACTGCGTCGCTTCTGCACTGATATGAGATGTTCTTGTTGTCATGCTGGAGTATTTATTTTTCTTCTGCTATATATGTTTTTAAAATATTTTTTTTTTTAAATAGATACGGAATATTCGTATGTTAGTTAGTTAATTAGTTAGTTAGTTAGTTAGTTAGTTAGTCATTGGATCATCATCATTGCACTACGGACAAGTCCATAGGTGCTCAGATCTCTCCTTGGGTGTAGTCGCCATTACAAGTTGACTGACGGTTCCAGTACGCATTTGATTGACCATCATTCTTTCTTGCCCACAAAACCGCTCCGTTCTAGCGACACCACATTTCAAACCAAATTCCTTTATTCTAGTCCTGGAACAAGAGTCATCGTCACTTATACAGTCATTTGCTCGTGCGTTTTCCCGTACGGCGTTCAAAATGTCTGCTCGATCCATCGCTCCACCAACAGCCGTAGTAGCAGCGTGTGCGGCCAAACTATCTGCTCTCTCATTACACCGGACTCCCGCATGTCCTGTCACAGAATGATAGCTCGCGGTTCTGGTTGGTTGACTCGCAGTCGACAGAAGCAATAATATGGAAGTGTATGGGAACTGATAGCTCGCATGTCTGGCTGGTTGAACGTGTATCTTGAATTATTAATGTGAAACTATGATTACCACAAATGTAATTGAGGTTTCACATGATAACAAGATGTTCTGTTAGAACAAATGAGGAGAAAACAAAATAATTGCTATAGATTAAATAGCTAGAAGATCTATTCAGGATGTAGTCATTAACACACAATGTTTTATCTGTAGTAATTTTCTTGGAAATAGAAGTATGACTCGGTGTTTGCCATTAGTTTCTGACTAGTTCTTGTAACTTTCAAGCTCAAATCAATAATATGTGGTAGGGAAGGTTGTTTTATGTGTCCATACCTACTGTCTTTTATGTGACTGTTTATGTAAGGCGCCGCAGGATTGAAAGACCATCGGTTCATGTTTCTGTAAGGCGCCCCAGATTGAAAGACCATCGGTTCGTGTTTCTGTAAGGCGCCGCAGTATGACAGTGTAAACAAACTGCGTCGTAGGTAATTGATATGAATGTAATGAAGAATAACTTGTACGTTTATCCAATGTATCCTCTCTCTGATGCACTCCATCTACTGACACGACAAACAGTGATGACTGAACTGCTGCTAAAACATACTCCAACGTGAAAACCATTGGTGTATTATATACATACATAATTAACTTTATTACATCATTGATAAGTCCACAACATATGTATCGAGGTACAACATCCAGCAATTATAAACTTCAAGTTCCAACATCCATATAAACTTCAAGTGCTTAGTTCTACTTCAGCAATAAATATAAACTTCAACTGCTTAGCAAGTAATATAGTCTGTGAATGCTAAATTGAACTTCAACAAACACTGTAATCTTGAACTTCAGCGAGATAATTCTTCCAGTTACTTTTTAACCTGTGGACTGCTCAATTTCCAAACTCTTGTCCACCTAACTGTAATCAACTTCTCAACTGTAATCAACTGCAGAAAAATGTATAGCGTTTCACCGGGGAAACTTCTAGACTCTGACTACAATGGTCTAAGCTAACTGTGAATTCTTCGTGGTTAAGTCATAACTTCTTGACTTCTGTTGTCTCGAAGTCTGCTAGTCTCCGTCTGCAGTGGTTTCCCTTTCACTGCTGGGGTCGGCAACTCCAGACCCTAAACTCTCCGAAAACTCAAGTGGGAACGTGACCACCTCCCTCGGCAAACTCTAGTGGGAACCCCGAAAAACTAGCGAACAACCCTTTTTCTAGCTCAACATGTTCTTCCCCGTTTTGTGTCTCCAATCCCGCAGGATTGAAAGACCATCGGTTCCTGTTTCTGTAAAATGTCGCAGGATTGAAACACCATCGGTTCCTGTTTCTGTAAGGCGCCCAGGATTGAAAGACCATCGGTTCCTGATTCTGTAAGGCGCCCCAGGATTGAAAGACCATCGGTTCCTGTTTCTGTAAGGCGCCCCATGATTGAAACACCATCAGTTCGTGTTTCTGTAAATCGTCGCAGGAATGAAAGACCATCGGTTTATGTTTCTGTAAAGTGTCGCAGGAATGAATGATAATCGGTTATCTGTTTTAGTAAGGCGTCACATGGTTGAATGTTTATGTTTTGTTTTTTAAAATGCCGTCATAGGATTGAATGAGGATCTGTTTTTTAATGCGTTGCATGATTGAAAGACGGTTTTACGGTTTTCGGATTTTGATTGCGTTGCAACATAGAACGACGATTGGAGTTCTGGATTTGTACTCTGTTGCAGGATTGAATGAGGGTTTGTTTCTGTTTTTGTAAGGCATCACAGGATTCTAATAAGTATTCGCTTTCGATTTTTTTTAATGTCATCGCAGGATTGAAAGGCAATTGGTTTCTCTTTTGTTAAGTTGTCGTAAGATCGAATTGAGATCGCTTGCTCTTTTTGTATGCCGTCGCAGGATTAAGGATGATCGGTTTCCTGTTTTAGAAGGAGATGCAGGATAGAATGATAATCGGATTTCTCCTTCTCTACGGTGTCGGAGAATTGAATGGAGATCGGTCTTCATGCTAGATGTCTGTGGTTATAGAAATCGCACTATTCCAGATGGAAGGGATGGGGGGGGGGTGTTGTTTTGTTTTGAATTATTTTAGAATAAAGAGGAGACGTTAGTTTATTCAATAATATTGCAATAATATAGCAATGATATAGCAATGATATAGCAATGATATAGCGATGATATACAAATTATATAACAATGATATAACAATGATATAACAGTGATACAGCATTGATAAAGCAAGGACATAACAATAGTAAAGCAATGATATTACAATAGTATAACAATTATAGAAAAATAATATAGCAATGATATAGCAATGATATAATAATTAAATGGCTGTGATATAGAAATGATATATATATATAAATGTAATTGCAATTATATAGGAATAATTAAACAATGGTATAACAATGGTGTGACAATGATATAGCAATGCTATTGCAATGTTATATCAATGATATAGCAATAATATTGCAATGATATTACAATGGTATTACAATTGTATAGCAATAATACATCAGTGATGATATGTCATTGATATAACAATAATATAGCATTGATATATTAATGATATAGCACTGATGTGGCAATAATAAAACAATACTATAGCAATGATATAACAATACTATAGCAATGCTATAACAATACTATAGCAATGATATAACAATACTATAGCAATGATATAACAATACTATAGCAATGATATAACAATACTATAGCAATGATATAACAATACTATAGCAATGATATAACAATACTATAGCAATTATATAACAATACTATAGCAATGATATAACAAAGGGAAAGAGCGATAGAACATAACGAAGACTTATATTTGTTTTTCGTAGAACAAGAGAAAGTTTTTGACAGAGTGGATGTAGTACATTTATGGATAACACTAGAGACATAGGAGTTACTCAACATCGGAAAAACCTATGCCAGGGCATAGACGTGAACAGAAAGATGTGAAGGGGAAAGGACACCAGAGAAGATACTTAACTACCTAGCATTGTGACATGTGAGAACATCGGGATAGGAAATGAGTGACAGTACAGGAATGTTGTGGACAGATAACATAGCAAATGTCACACGGCATGGGTCACAAGAAGAAGATATTGATGGTGTAGTCTATACACTCGATTTAGTGAACGATGTCTATCAATCTACAGATGAGATGCGTCATTTTACGATTTAGTGAACACTGTCTGTCAATCTACAGATGAGATGCGTCATTTTACGATTTAGTGAACGCTGTCTGTCAATCTACAGATGAGACGCGTAATTTTACGTTAAAATGTCTTGGCAAAGTGTGTGTCACACAAAGTCTGGAAATACAATCTCGTGGTTTGGACATCATAAACATATTTCCAGGTATTGGAAAGTACGGTGATACCACAAGCACATATTAGGGTAATCTCTAGTTATCTAGATTTATCTTATGCAACTCTTGTCAAGGACTATATCACTGCTACAAGTAAAATAAATAACTGCAGTGCTGTATATTATAATTTCTCAGAGATTCCACAACTATCATCAAGTTGTTGAAGCTGATAAATGTTTCTGCTACATGTGGCGATTATGCTAACCTTAACCACTACAGCTTCCTGTGAGGAAGGTAAGCCGGCAATTACCTTAGATCGACAATTTTATATTTCACGCTCAGATATTTCAGTAAATGTTTGCAGTTGTTGTTCACATCTGACGTCCCTTCATATTTTCATAAATAATGTGGTCTGTTTCTTGTGAAATTCAATCATCGTTTCTTGTGACTACATGTGATTGCCAGTGAAGTACCAGTTTATATACATCACCTATATCTCATGCTCAAGTTTGAGTTTATAATTTTCTACTTTACAAGTATCATGGATATTTTAATATATGACTACATCGGTCACAGAGACGTAGAGATGTTCCATGCGACAGTTGAACTTCCACCACAGGCAGATGTCTCCATTTTGATCTAATAAATAAAATGACAACTAACTGAAGATTAATATTGCCTGCAGAAACGCAGCCAAATACATTTGATCGAAACCTTAGTTAAGAAAATACTGAAAGTTGTATTAATTCAGATAATACTATAGAGGTAATCAGTTGCCATACATATGCGATTAAATTGTACAGGATTGACCACGCTTATGGGAAATCACAACACTTAACCATTCAGCCCCGAGCAGGCAGAACTTGGAACATGCTACTGTAGTTTTCTTTTTAAGAACTGGAAATACACATGCAATGCAAACACAGAAATCGACGTTTCGACCAATATGTTTTCATCAAGACGACAACAGGCGAGTAGCAAGAACAACGGTGCTGGCGTTAGACAGGTAGAGCTAAATTGGCAGATAACCTCAGAAATTGAAACAAATAGAGAAATGTATAAAATACATCCAAATACGTGTGAAACAAGACAAACAGAAAATATACAAATTAGTTAGTTAGTCGTCGGATCATATGGACACACCCATAGTTGCTCCGATTGCCCCCCCCCCCAAATGTATTCACCATTACACTTCTGTTGACAGTACCGGTCCTATGCTGATTGACTATTATTATTCTGCGACCTCCAAAATATTCACTTTTAGCAAAGACGCTTTTTAAACCCTGATCTTTAATCCTAGCATTTGAAAAGGAATCATCATCCACACTAGTCTCACTCTCACGTGCTATATCTCGTATGGAGTTTAAAAAGTCTGCTCGATCCGTTGATCCATCGCCCTGTGCTGCAATCGCGCATGACGCCAGTTAATCTGCTCTTTCATGGTCTCGAACACACACATGTCCCGGCACAAAAATAAATGTAACCCATATCAGTTTAGTCTTTCTCAAGGCCTCAATCCACTGATCGTGAAGAGGCCCACATATACCTTCCTAATCGTACTCATAGTCACTCAAGATTCACTCAAGATAATCTCCATGGTCATGCTAGTCGTAGTCACATCAAAGACTACTATCTACTCACTGATGGTTTTACCTGTGCATTAAGCTGTGAAGGCTCAATCACTGGGAATATGTCTAATGACAGAATCATCAGTGTATATAATCACATCCACTTCTTTGATATTCTAACTGACCAAAGCCTGCACTTCTTTCTCCACAGCTGTGGGACACCATTCTCTGCATACTATATTATGTGTTATTACTACTCTCAAGCACGTTTCAAAATATGTGGGTAAACTTATCCATTCAGTACATGCTCTCACATCTTGCAATCTACACAAGCTTCGTATAACATTCCGTGCATACTGCCACATCTTACATACTACACAATCTTTGTATAACATTCCGTGCATACTGCCACATCTTACATACTACACAATCTTTGTATAACATTCCGTGCATACTGCCACATCTTACATACTACACAAGCTTTGTATGACATTCCGTGCATGCTGCAACATCATACATACTACACAATCTTTGTATGACATTCCGTGCATGCTGCCACAATATTACAATCTACACAAGTTTTGTATGACATTCTATCACGCTGCATCCACGACGTCAATCTCTTCAATTTGCCGCTTTAACATTTTATATTTCTAAATGCAGTGGATGTTCTTTATCTGCATGGATATGAAGATATGTCTGTGCACGGCAAATATTGTCATCTGTGCTCTGTTTAGGACATTCGAGTAGGTACCGCATAACTCTTGTCATTGTAGCAACCAGCAAAGTAGGGGGGGGGGATTTCCGCGACACGCATCATTTGTATGAGAATGCGACTAAAATAAGGATGGCGCCGAAATATTGAATGACGAACAGCAGGTAAAGTGGAGGAAGATGAGATCACGTTTGACCGTGTCCATGGAGTGAAACGTCTGTGTGTTTTTGAATGTATATTGACGTGAGAGGCTGAAAACTATAAACCGGTCAGAACTGATCATCATAGTATAGGGAATAAATCAGCATACAGAGGAATAGATCAGCATACAGGGGAATAGATCAGCATACAGGGGAATAGATCAGCATACAGGGGAATAAATCAACATTCTGATGACGATGAAGAGGGCAATCAATCAGTTTGAAGTGTACCGAAGTGTGCTAAGAGAGGAGGTTTATAGTGTACCGAAGTGTGCTAAGAGAGGAGGTTTATAGTGCACCGAAGTGTGCTAAGAGAGGAGGTTTATAGTGTACCGAAGTGTGCTAAGAGAGGAGGTTTATAGTGTACCGAAGTGTGCTAAGAGAGGAAGTTTATAGTGTACCGAAGTGTGCTAAGAGAGGAGGTTTATAGTGTACCTAAGTGTGCTAAGAGAGGAGGTTTATAGTGTACCGAAGTGTGCTAAGAGAGGAGGTTTATAATGTACCGATCTACTAAAGCACTAGGTTTTTTTATTATATGAGCTATGACCGAAATAAAAGAGTCGACAAATTCCAAAGTATACTCAGCACACACGAGGGGTATCTACAGACTATTGTTCTAACCCTGACGCTGAAAGGCAACAAAGGTTAACAAATATTTATATATATATATATATATATATAAATCACAGGTGGTTTGTAAACTACCGATGTTCTATGCCAGGAGGGCTGTAGTGTACTGATGTACTAAGCCAGGAGGGATGTAGTGTACTGATGTACTAAGTCAGGAGGGTTGAATAGGGATGAATATATTAAGAAAGAACACTTGTGAGGTAGATATCTCGAATTAAACTTGAGGACCAAGTGAAAAGAGTTGCCGAAGTGTATGATTCCATAAATGGTATATTCCTATAAATGGCGTATTCCAATAATTGGTGTATTCCCATAAATGGTGTAACTGGGTGCTAATAAGAACGCATAGTGTCTACACCGATTTCATCTCATCACCATGTGACTGAGAGCTGTAATTGTGGAATGTAAGGGAAAATGACAGATCTAGTTCTGAGATGTAAGGGAAAATGGCAGCTCTAATTCTTAGATGTTAAATGTGAGGGTTAGTAAGATGCAATGTTAGATGTGTGGGGGAATGAGAATTGCAAATATTAGATGCGTGTGGGAATGAGAGGTGCAAATGTTAGATGTGTGTCGAATGAGAGATACAAATATTAGATGTGTGCGGGAATGAGAGATGCAATTTTTAGATGTGTGGGAAAATGAGAGTTGTAATTTTTAGATGTGTGGGAAAATGAGAGCTGTAATTTTTAGATGTGTGGGAAAATGAGAGTTGCAATTGTTAGATGTGTGGGGGAATGAGAGATGCAATTGTTAGATGTGTGGGGGAATGAGAGATGCAATTGTTAGATGTGTGGGGGAATGAGTGATGCAATTGTTAGATGTGTGGGGAAATGAGAGTTGCAATTGTTAGATGTGTGGGGGAATGAGAGATGCAATTGTTAGATGTGTGGGGGAATGAGAGATGCAATTGTTAGATGTGTGGGGGAATGAGTGATGCAATTGTTAGATGTGTGGGGGAATGAGAGATGCAATATTTAGATGTGTGGGGGAATGAGAGATGCAATTGTTAGTATTGCAAAGCGTACATCATTGATAGTTATCATATCGTAAAAATGTTGCTTTGGATTTCTGCAGGCGTATTTGGCGCCATAGTCAATGATTTCTGCAGGCGTATTTTGCGCCATAATCCATGATTTCTGCAGGCGTATTTGGCGCCATAGTCCATGATTTCTGCAGGTATACTTGGCGCAATAGTCCATGATTTCTGCAGGTGCACTTGGCGCAATAGTCCATGATTTCTGCAGGCATATTTGGCGTCATAGTCCATGATTTCTGCAGGCGTACTTGGCGCCATAGTCCATGATTTCTGCAGGCGTATTTGGCGCCATAGTCCATGATTTCTGCAGGCGTATTTGGCGCCATAGTCCACGATTTCTGCAGGCGTACTTGGCGCCATAGTCCATGATTTCTGCAGGCGTACTTGGCACCATAGTCCATGATTTATGTAGGCGTACTTGGCGCCATAGTCCATGATTTCTGCAGTCGTACTTGTCGCCATAGTCCATGATTTCTGCAGTCGTACTTGTCGCCATAGTCCATGATTTCTGCAGGTATACTTGGCGCAATAGTCCATGATTTAGCAGGCGTAATTGGCACCATAGTCCATGATTTCTGCAGGCGTACTTGGCGCCATAGTCCATGATTTTGTTCACATATGACATGTTCCCCTCATAAATGTGTGATCAACGAAGACAGTCTGCAACGACCCTCCAACACCCTGTAACGTGCCGTGGTACTGCACTGTGTTATATTATATATTTCTTTGTGTACATTCTGAAACTACCATATAATTCCCCTTCGCCCCCCCCCCACCAGTGAAACATGTGTACTACAAGCTTTCCAGCAAGAAGTATTCCAGTAAACGAGCATGCATTGTGTCGCCGCTGTATCTGCGTCATTAGCACTACACATTCTGCATTGTGTCGCTGCTGTATCTGCGTCAATAGCACTACACATTCTGCATTGATAGCAAACACAATATGTGGTTCTAACTCTTCCACTTACCGGTTGACATCTGAAACCATATCAATAGTACAGTTTGCCCATTTGTAACAATATCAATAATATTTCAGCCCATCGTAACCATATCATTATTACAGTCAGTCCAGCTTTAACCATACCATTAGCATAGTCAGCCCAGCTGTAACCATACAATTAATATAATTAACCCAGCTGTAAACATACAATTACTATATTTAACCCAGCTGTAACCATACAATTACTATAGTTATGCCAGCTGTAACCATACAATTACTATAGTTAACCCAGCTGTAACCAGACAATTACTATAGTAAACCCAGCTGTAGAAGAAAACTGCTTCATTTACCTATCCGACGCCACTTCCGACGCCAAACCTGACGCCACACCCAACGCCACACCCGACGCTACACCCGACGAAACACCCTCTCGAAGTTAACCGCGGCCACGGACGATTGATGCATCATGACAGACGTCCATATTTCATATGTCACATTTAACAATGTGACAATCGCAATACTGTGACATGTTGCAGAATGTAGCATCGGTTGGTTTGGAGAAAACTGCACGATGATGTGTCACTGCGAGGTGTATTCTTCATGCAGCAAAGATGGAGCGTGCCCAATGCATGGCAGATGTACTCCAGGTTTCTTTGGACCGGGCTGTCAGTATTGTGAGTAGCATTGTTAGTTCGTTTATAGTACACGTGTGTGTGTGTGTGTTCAATGTTGAGCCAAACCACCTAACCATACACAACTGGTGATATATATATATATATATATATATATATAAATTCATATATATCGTTCCTGCTTGCGTGCGTGCCTGCCTGCGTGCGTGCCTGCCTGCGTGCGTGCCTGCCTGCGTGCGTGCCTGCCTGCGTACGTGCGTGCCTGCCTGTCTGCGTGCGTGCGTGTGTGTGTGTGCGTGTGTGCACGTCATATAGATGCGCTTATATTGGATATATGTGATATATACTGTTCAAACAAGAAACTCATCTTGTGTTGTGTTACTTCTTTTAAAAAAATGGTATCTACTCATTGGGCATCCTTTAACATATAGACTGTGTCGATCTGGTCAGTAATGTCTCGTCGTTACTTGAACTGTACTCACCACATGATTTCATGAGGTCATGAAAGTCAAATCAATATTTTTGACAATAGCTCGGGACAGGTTCACCAGAATCACGTGGAAAAAATGACTACAAACCATTTTGACCATATTAGTGAATGTCTGTAAGATATTAGTGGCCCTTGAATAATTTTCATTTGAGAATACAATGTCCGAGCCTGGTTCATCTCACTACAGATGAACGGTACATTATCATTTGACGCTTACATGCTAACAAATCACAAATTGTAGTGTCCAGACAATTTAATGTGGTTAGAAAAACCATTATTCGCCTTTCGAGGCTAATTCAAATAACTGACTCAGTGGCAGAAGAAGACCCAAAGTCATAACTCCTGCCAAAGACCGCTGCATCAACTCAGGAATCGATTTGGTTCTGTGTCTTGCACAGTACAGTCAGTCACAGGAGCTCGTAGAATTTCAGATCAAAAGGTCCGGAACCACATGCATGACGCCGGACTTTGGGCTAAAAGACCATACATGGGTACTGTTGTAAAGGACTGGCATCGCCAGAACCGACAGCTGTGAGCGAACCATCATCGTCAATGGATGGGTATGACTGGAGCCGGGTTTCTTTTAGTAATGAATCATTGTTGTGTACTCCAGGAGATACGATAGACGGAGGTGAATTTTCCTCAGAATCTATGAGCGCTGCGTTCTCAGAAGATCGATGGTGAGGCTCCTCCACATGGTGGTGCAGGTGTACTGGTGTGGGGAGGCACGATCATGGGAAGTAGTGACCTGCTGCTAATAGACACATGAATGCCGAACGCCTAGTCAGTCATGCCATTCTGACATGAACATATTATAGCACAGATGTGATGAACACCTCAAACAACACTGACAATGAGAAGTGGTTCAGTCAGTCTACCACAGGTCTCTCTTGCACTGCTGGAACAGTGGGCAGCCAGACCACAACAGCAGATACAACTGCTAATCTGGGCCATGTCAAAAGATGTCCTTCTGTGATAGAGACAAATACTATACCTTACTGATTCTGTTGCCACAATCGCAAATATAAAAGTGCAATCCAAATTGAATGCACAATATGTCATTGTTCAAGTCAGAAAGTATGTTCATGCCAAGGTTGAAACATTCATTCCGTAAATCAATATTTTGATTCATTCATTCATTGGTACCATACCTTCTGGCGTAGGCAATCATGTCTCTCCACAGTCCTCTGTTTGTTATACATTTCAATATAGTTTCTGATTATTCTGCATCATGCCAGGCATTCAAGTCATTTAATATTTTCTCACGGTGTCTTCCTCTGTCTCTAGTACCCTAGATCTTTCCAGTTGTCACGATGTTCTCCAGTCCACCTCTTCTCATGAAATGACCCAGAAACTGATTGTCGTCTTCTGATACATTTAATAATTTCTCTATTTGAGATGACGAGTTATAGAATTATAGCATTACTCTTTTCAGCAGTCCATGATATTTTCAACATTCTTTTATAAAACCACATTTCTGTGGCCACCAGATGTTGTCTTGCAATATTGTCAATTGTCCATGATTCACTACGATATAAGCGATCTAAATAGGTCTTACGAAAACATCTACAAAAATATAGTAAAATACAAAAATACATAACTAAGTGAATTTCAAACGCAGATGTAACCAATGTTCGTAACATATGTCATGGAATAACCACAACCACCACGGCTGTTCATTCCCAGACGATGCTCTATTTGTGCAGAATTGTTCAGATATTACTATTTTTGACACAAATAAATCATTGCTAGCAAAGGTTTCTCACATACGAGGTGAATCGTTGACACAAATAAATCATTGCTAGCAAAGGTTTCTCACATACGAGGTGAATCGTTGACACAAATAAATCATTGCTAGCAAAGGTTTCTCACATACGAGGTGAATCGTTGACACAAATAAATCATTGCTAGCAAAGGTTTCTCACATACGAGGTGAATCGTTGACACAAATAAATCATTGCTAGCAAAGGTTTCTCACATACGAGGTGAATCGTTGACACAAATAAATCATTGCTAGCAAAGGTTTCTCACATACGAGGTGAATCGTTGACACAAATAAATCATTGCTAGCAAAGGTTTCTCACATACGAGGTGAATCGTTGACATAAATAAATCATTGCTAGCAAAGGTTTCTCACATACGAGGTGAATCGTTGACATAAATAAATCATTGCTAGCAAAGGTTTCTCACATACGACGTGAATTCATTTCAGATGACCTGGTGTACAACAACGTTTTGCAAAAGACAGAAATGTATTTACGTGACGACGATTTCACTACATGCAATCCACAGACAAGTTCTACATCAGTTGAAGTGTTCCTGGACACTCCGTTACCTTTCCTTGGATTCAACATCGTCGTCAACGACAAAAGTAATATTTTGTTTTGTGTTTGTTATTGAACGATGAATATGTGACAAGTTGGTGAATACATGTTATGAAATATCGTGTAATTTTTTATGTGGTTTGCCGTGTAATATATGCGTGTAGTCGTGTCAGTATAGCTGTGTCGTCGTGTCTGTGTGTATATTCCTTTGCGTCTGTGAATTGAAAAACCGAAGCCACACGTGTCATGTAACTTAAGAAGAAATGACTGACAGCACAGGGCATAGAAGATGTGGAACGACATGCTCAATAACGCAACGACTGCATGGATTATAAGAGGATAGATGTATACATATATATATATATTTACTGTTAAAAAAGTAACGTATTATTATTGCAGTGCTGTTGGACAACAAATGTCAACTGTGTACCAACATTTTATTTTACGGAATTAGAGCTTCAACCTTTTCATGAAGAAGCGTTCAGACTTCAACAATTAAATGATGTTCATTCAATTTGGTTTGGACATTTATTGTTTGCGACTGAGGCCTCCGTTTAAGTACGATGTATGGCTTCCTCTTGTCTTTATCAGAGAACGACATCTCCGTGACCAGAAACCGATTAGCGGTTGGATCTGTTGTTATGGGATGTCTACCCATTCTTCCCGCAGCGCAAGAGACAACAGATTGGCTGGAGCCACGTCTCGCTGGCGGAGTCGTCTGTCCTTTTCATACCATAAGTGTTGTATTGGTTTCATGTCTGATGACGTGGTTGGCCACATAATAGTCTGTACGTTGTTATCATCGAGGAACTGAGTGGTGAGTTGTGCCACATGAGGTCGAGCGATGTTCCGCTGAACAATTGACCATTATGCTGCCAAAATTGGAAAAACGCGAGGCCGAACAATTTTTGAGACATTCAGGCGTCTCTGAATTTGCAATTTGCACCACATTACTTCTTTCCAAAAAGATCGCCCCCTCCTGCCCTCCACATCATTACAGATTCACAACATTGTGAAGGAGCATTTCACCGCTTTCTCAGGGCGAAGTTGTTAATTCTTCTTCGTCGATCGTGCTACTCGAGAACACAATATTATGCATCACTAAGCCTTATCCGCCCCCAGTTATTCCCAACGGTCCATTGACAATATTAGTTTGTCCAATGTAATCTGTTTTGGCGATACCGCTGCATAAGAAGCGAACTCTGTATGGTCTTCTAGTCCAAATACCAGCCTCGTGCAGCCGGTTCCTGACTGTGTGATTGGAAATACGATGAGCTGCTGGCATTGACTGGACTGTAGAGGACACAGTTTCAAAACGATTCCTGATGTGACGCAACCGTATCAAACGGTTTTCGGTTGGAGTTGTGACTCTGGGTATTCCACTGTGAGGCCGGACTGCCATCGATTAAGTATGTTGAAAGAACCTCCAAAAACAACTAATTGTGCTTCTAACCACATTAAACTATCTGCCACTACATGATGATTGTCCAGTCTGTAAGCATGCAGTGATGATGTATCGACCGCAATCAGATGAACCATACTAGTGCATTTAATAGTCAAATGAAAGAATTCGAGGACCATCAATCGATTATAAGCAATCAATAATATAGTCATAAATATTTAATATTATGGTGTCTAGTAACGTTCATATAATGGTGTCTAGTAACGTTCATATAATGGTGTCTAGTAACGTTCATATAATGGTGTCTAGTAACGTTCATATAATGGTGTCTAGTAACGTTCATATAATGGTGTCTAGTAACGTTCATATAATGGTGTCTAGTAACGTTCATGTAATGGTGTCTAGTAACGTTCATATAATGGTGTCTAGTAACGTTCATATAATGGTGTCTAGTAACGTTCATATAATGGTGTCTAGTAACGTTCATATAATGGTGTCTAGTAACGTTCATATAATGGTGTCTAGTAACGTTCATATAATGGTGTCTAGTAACGTTCATATAATGGTGTCTAGTAACGTTCATGTAATGGTGTCTAGTAACGTTCATATAATGGTGCCTAGTAACGTTCATGTAATGGTGTCTAGAAACGTTCATATAATGGTGTCTAGTAACGTTCATATAATGGTGTCTAGTAACGTTCATATAATGGTGTCTAGTAACGTTCATGTAATGGTGTCTAGTAACGTTCATATAATGGTGTCTAGTAACGTTCATATAATGGTGTCTAGTAACGTTCATATAATGGTGTCTAGTAACGTTCATAAGATGTTGTCTAGTAGCGTTCATTCACTGGTGTCTAGTGACACTTAGATAATGGTGTATAATAACGTTCATATAATGGTGTCTAATAACGTTCATATAATGGTGTCTAATAACGTTCATATAATGGTGTCTAATAACGATCATATAATGGAATCTAGTGACTTTATATACAGGTGTCTAGTAACGTTCACATAACGTTTGTGACACAATATGAAAAACGTTTATATAATGTTTTGTGAAACAAAATGAATACCGTTTATATAATGTTTTGTGACACAATGCCAATAACGTTTATATAATGTTTTGTCACACAATGTCAATAACGTTTATATAATGTTTTGTCACACAATGCCAATAACGTTTAAATAATGTATTGTGACACAATGTCAATAACGTTTATATAATGTTTTGTCACACAATGCCAATAACGTTTATATAATGTTTTGTGACACAATGTCAATAACGTTTATATATCCTGACATTGTCTTGTCTCTAGAACACATTGACACGTTTCTTGTGACACTCAACATCGAGGAATCCTGCAGCAATGAACGGAGGTTCTTAATTAACGAAAAAGAAGTCCGCGTTACCTGCGATACTAACATCTTGCTGAACAGACTTCTCATCGACGGGGCCATCTCACCCAGTGTATGCTCAATCTACATCAACGGAGGTTAGATATTACAGAGTGAAGAATGCACATTTGTTATGACAGAGTGAAGAATGCACATTTGTTATGACAGAGTGAAGAATGCACATTTGTTATGAATTTCAAATTTGTTTTACTGCAACATTTGGTGTGGTTAACTATCGTATTGTTCAGATTATGTTAGTTGTCCCACTGTTCAGATACTGTTATCTGTCCCATTGCTCAGATATTGTTATCTGTCCCAATGTTCGGGTGGTGTTATCTGTCCCATTGTTCAGATATTGTTAGCTAGAATTATAATTGGTAATATTGGTTATGGTTATGGATCGACTCCTGGCAGATTCAATGGTGGTCCCTCCCCGCTAGCAGATGTGGAAGGGTATGCCAACTGACGGCTTCTGTGACCCACTTGTACCTCTCTGCAGACGTCCAAATTCTACTTCTACAATATGTAATATATAATTAGTCGAATCATAGCTTTGATGTTTCATCAATCGTGGTGTTCCCATCCAGTAGGAACACAGGAACGATTTAGAAGATCCTGCACATCACTGTCAACATTCCATATCACAACACTTTCAAAAATCCACATCACATAAATAGAAAGTGGTACTGCTAGTAGAACATAATGGAAAATAATACTCACGTGTAAAACAGGTAATGAAGTCCTACTGAATGATGACTAAAACACTACACACTATCACTAACGGATGTAAATATGGTACATATAACAAAACAAAACACAGAATATAATCTACAGATGACAATACACAGGACAAAGTCGACGTTTCTGACCAATAGGCCTTTTTCAAGATACGGACATAACATACAAACATTAAAAAAAACCACACGTAAAAATGAATGCGTATCCGAGTGAAATGTGGTGCTAAGATAGATACCGGAAGCATACGAACAGGAAGTACACAAAGACGATAATACAGGTGGAACGAGAGGAACAAAACGATGACGTAACAAAGACCAATACGACCGAGAACTAAGCGAAAGAGTGGTCGGAATTGAGTCCAAATGTCTTGATGGTACCCAACTCGAAGATGAGACGATTTTCGAGGGCGTACCTAGATCTATCATCGGTGGTGCAGGATCTGATGGCAGTGACCTGAATGTCAAGGACACCACGGTGGCCATCGCCATTGAAGTGATTGGCCACAGGAGTGGGTGTTCTGTGTTTGATAGCATGCAAGTGGTTGCAGAAGCGGTCGCTCAGTCTAAGGCCAGTCTCACCGATATATTGCTTACCACAGCGTTTACATCACATAAATAGCAATAATCCAATTCACAACAATGTCAACAATCTCAAAAAACATCACTCTCAACAATATCCAGCACATCAATGTCAACAATCACAAGCACATCAATGTCAACAATAACAAGCACATCAATGTCAACAATCACAAGCACATCAATGTCAACAATCTACATAATATACATATCAACCATCGTCAGCACATACATGTCAACAATCCATATCACATCAGTATCAACAATCTCTAGCACATCAATGTCAACAATCCATATCACATCACTGTCAACAATCTACAGCACATCAAAGTCAATAATACACATCACATCAATGTCAACAATCCACATCACAGCAGTGTCAACAACATACAACCCAGCAGTGTCAACAGTCTTCAACTCATCAATGTCAACAAACTCCAGCACATTAATTTCGACAGTCTCCAGCACTTCAATATCAACTATCCACATACCATCAATGCCAACGTTCTCCAGCACATCAATTTCTCAAATCCAAATAACATCAATATTTACAATCTCCACAAAATCAATATCAACAATCCACATAACATCAATGTCAATAATCTCCAGCACATCAATGTCAACAATCCACATATCATCAATGTCAACAATCTCAAACACTTCAATGGCAAAGATCTCCAACACATCAATGTCAGTAATCCACATCACATCATTTTCAACAATCTACAGCACATCAATGTCAACAATCCACATTACATCAATATCTCCAATCCACATCACATCATTGCCAACAATCCAGATAACTACAATGTCAACAATCTTCAACACATCAATGTCAACAATCCACATAACATCAATGTCAACAATTCACATCCCATCACTACCAACAATCTCGAGCAAATAAATGTTAACAGTCCACATCACATCACTGTCAACAATCCACATCACAATACTGTCAACAATCTCAAACACATCATTGTCAAAATAAACATGTCATTAATGTCAACAATCCACATCCCTTCACTGTAAACAATCCACATAAAACCATTGTCAACAATCTCCAGCACATCAGTTTCAACAATCCACATGTCAATAATGTCAAGAATCCACATATCATCTGTGTCAACAACAAAAATCACGTACATGTCAACAATGCAAATCACATCAATATCAACATTATCCAACACATCAATTTCAACATTCTCTATCACATGAATGTCGTCAAGATTCCACATAACATCAATGTCGACAATTACCAGCACATCAATATCAACAATCTCCAGTACATCAATGGCTAAAAACCCCATTACTTAATGACAACAATCTACAGCACATCAATATGAACAATCTATAGCACATCACTGTCACCATTCCACATTATATCAATGTCAAGAATCAACATCACATAAATGTCAACAATCCACATCACGTCAATGTCAACAAGCCACATCACAGCAATGTCAACAATCCTCATTACAACAATGTCCACACCATCCAACCCATCAGTGTCAACAATCTCCAGCACTTCAATGTCAAAAATCCAGATAAATTCAATGTCAACAATCTCCAGAACATCAGTGTCAACAATCCATATCAATCAATGACATGAATCTCCAATACATCACTGTCAACAGACTAGTGTTCATAACTGTCAACACTCTAGGTAATCTCGGTCATCTCCCTCTATCGTAGTAATCTCAGTAACGTCTTGTTCATCAATGTCAACATTCTCCATCATATGGCTGTCAACAATCTACATCACATCAATGTCAACAATCCACTTTACATCAATATCTGCAATCCACATCATATCATTGTCAACAATCCACATTACATCAATATCTCGACTAAACATCACATCATTGTCAACAGTCCAGATAACAACAATGTCAACTATCTCCAACACATCAGTGTCAACAATCCACATCACATCAATGTCAACAATCCACATCACATCAATGTCAACTATCTCCAACACATCAGTGTCAACAATCCACATCACATCAATGTCAACAATTCACATCACATCAATGTTAACTATCTCCAACACATCAATGTCAACAAAACACACCACATCAATGTTAACTATCTCCAACACATCACTGCTAACAATCAACACCACATCAATGTCAACAATCCACATCACATCAATGTGAACAATCCACATCACATCAATGTCAACAATCCACATGACATCAATGTTAACTATCTCCAACACATCACTGCCAACAATCAACAGCACATCAATGTCAACAATCCATATCACATCAATGTCAGGTAGATGCATGGCGAGAGACAAGAACGCTCAGCTCGAGAACGCCTTGCTCTCAAACGAGCGGTGTGAGACTCGAACTTGGACAAGGGGTACACGATGTCGGTGAATGACACCTCGGCTAAGAAGGCGAAAGAGCCAGGGTCGAACTCCTCTGTTGAGTTCTTCCCCTTAAGGAACCAGGCTCACGGATGAGAAATGGTTCAGTACCCAATGGGCATAGGCACAGCACGTCCAATTACACGAGGCAAGTTCATAGATAGTGGAACATCTCGTTCGAGTCAGACGAGAGCAAAAAAAAAAATCGTCTGGGCGAAGAGTCTCCACTACGCGTGTCTGGAGACAGATATAGAGGCTGTCACAGGCTAAGGGTAGCCCACCCGAATTGTCAAGGCATGCCGAAATCGGATGTGCTAGGCATACAAGGCGCATAACGGTGGCACAACGTAATCACGCTCCCGGCGGAAATCGCACGGATATCCGTGATGGTTACAATGGAGCGAACGAAAAACAAACAAACAAAACAAACTGCCAACAATCAACACCACATCAATGTTAACTATCTCCAAAAAATCAATGTCAACAATCCACATCATATCAATGTCAACAATCCACATCACATCAATGTCAACAATCCACATCAAATGACTGTCAACAATCCACATCGCATCTCTGTCGACAATTATCAACACATCATGGTCAACAATCAGCATGTCATTATTGTCAAGAATACACATCGCATCTCTGTCAACGATCCACATCCCATCACTGTCAACAATGAACATCACATCAATGTCAACAATCCACATGCCATTAATTTCAACAATCAACATAACATCACTGTCAACAATTAACATCACATCAATGTCAAGACATCACTGTCATCACATCATTGTCCACAATCCATATCAAATCACTTTCAACAATCCACATCGCATCTCTGTCGACAATTATCAACACATCATTGTCAACAATCCACATGTCATTAATGTCAAGAATACACATCTCATCTCTGACAACGATCCACATCATATCACCGAAAACAATCAACATCACATCAATGTCAAAACATCAATGTCATCACATCAATGTCAACAATCAACATCGTTTCAATGTAAACAATTCACACCACATCAATGTCAACAATTCACATGACATCATCGTCAACAATACACATCAAATCAATGTCAAAACCTCGTGTTAATCACAGTAAGCGATCTCTAGCTGATGCTTGATGAGAATGGGTGAATGATAGATGACAGCATGTGCATTCTTGATTACAGTGTGTGAAAGCATGATGACAGTGTGTGAATGTTTGATGACAGTGTGTGAATGCTTTATGACAATGTGTGAATGATTGATGACAGTGTGTGTGAATGCTTGATGACAGTGTGTGAATGCTTGATGACAGTGTGTGAATTCTTGATGACAATGTGTGAATTCTTGATGACAGTGTGTGAATGCTTGATGACAGTCTGCGTTATAATTTATATTTTACTGTCACTGAATGTTACTGCACGCTGGTAACTAGTCATATGGGCCATGTAAATAACACGATTGTGAGTGTAACAAGAATGATGTTACAACGAATGAGTATCACAAGACTGCATCTCGAGAATGACAAGGATACGTTTACAATGAATCGGTGTGACACGAGTGCGTGTGACAATAATCAATATGACAAGTATTAGTGTATCATTGCTGAGTCTAACAAGAATGAATATGAAAAGAATGGATGCATCATGGATTTATATTCCCAAAATGAATATGACAAGACTGAGTGTAGCATGAATGAGTACACCAAGAATGAATGGGCCTCGAATGAGTATATCATGATTGAATATGACAAAAATGAATGTGCCAAGAATGAGTGTATTATAAACGAGTATGACAAGATTTAGTGCGCCAACAATGAATATATCATAAATACATCTGGCAAATAATGAATGTACTAAGAAAGTGTATTATGAATGAATATGTCAAGAATGCTTGTGCTAATAAAGAGAGTGTTTCATTGATGAACATGTCAATAATGAATTTGACAAGAATGAGTGCAACATGTTTCACTACGTCACGTATAGGTTAGTCAAATATATGTGCTGCAAATACATATTTCTCAGTGTGCATGCCCATGTCTTATATCTGCAGGCCGTAACATGGCATTGAAACAGTTAACAAATCAATCTAGTACAACTCCAAGCAACATCAGTGACATATTAAACCTCGCAGACCTTGGCGTCGATGGCAACAAAGAACAGAGCTACTCAGACGGGTCATGCACATACAGTGACATAGAAATGACTGGAGCAGAGTGGAATTTGACTTACACCAGTCCGTGTGTATTAATCAGAGCTGTCATTTACCCCATGGATTGTAAGTTGAGACTAATATCATAACGCACGTAAGACACATCTAGAAATGTCATCACGCACGTAACACACATCTAGAAATGCCGTTACGAACGTAGCGCACGTCTAGAAATGGCACCACATCACTCACGTAACACACATCTAGAAATGTCATCACGCACGTAACGCACAAATAGAAATGGCATCATGTAGGCAATGTACATCTAGAAATGATCATCAAGTACGTAATGAACATCTATAAATGTCATGAAGTACGTAATGAACTTCTATAAATGTCATGTGCGTAATGAACATGTAGAAATGTCATCACGTACGTAATGAACATGTAGAAATGTCATCAAGTACGTAATGAACATGTAGAAATGTCATCAAGTACGTAATGAACATCTAGAAATGTCATCAAGTACGTAATGAACATGTAGAAATGTCATCAAGTACGTAATGAACATGTAGAAATGTCATCAAGTACGTAATGAACATGTAGAAATGTCATCAAGTACGTAATGAACATGTAGAAATATCATCAAGTACGTAATGAACATGTAGAAATATCATCAAGTACGTAATGAACACGTAGAAATGTCATCAAGTACGTAATGAACATGTAGAAATGTCATTAAGTACGTAATGAACATGTAGAAATATCATCAAGTACGTAATGAACATGTAGAAATATCATCAAGTACGTAATGAACATGTAGAAATGTCATCAAGTACGTAATGAACATGTAGAAATGTCATCAAGTACGTAATGAACATGTAGAAATATCATCAAGTACGTAATGAACATGTAGAAATATCATCAAGTACGTAATGAACATCTAGAAATGTCATCAAGTACGTAATGAACATGTAGAAATATCATCAAGTACGTAATGAACATCTAGAAATGTCATCAAGTACGTAATGAACATGTAGAAATGTCATCAAGTACGTAATGTACATCTAGAAATGTAAAAGAAAATGCTCAATAACAATTTATAACGGATACATCATTATCATCAACAGACCTCCAACATACTTTGGTCTCTTATCTTTGTAGTGCACTCTGCTAGACACAGTAGCCTGTCCATCTCGTGATGCTACTCTCCTACGTATATCTCTGCCTACCTCGTGCTAATCTTGCCTCGATTTTACTCTCAAGTAAGATCTTCAACCGTGTTATCTGTAACCTGTCCACGCCACTTAGCCTAACCACTAGAATAGATGGTCAGCCTATGGACCGAGCTCACATAATCATTGCTCTTGTGAGTCCTCATAATCAGAGAATTTTTAGAGGAATAAGCATGAGTCAATATCGAGAGTGCACGAATTGGAAGTAAAAATGGGCGAGACCCGTAGAGAACACCTGACAAAGATTTCAAAAATTGTAGTGACCCAGCATAGAACTGGAACCATCAGCTGTTATGCACTGAGAGATTTACTGAAACGGAAATCGTATCACCTATTGACATGACCGATGTGAGCAGGGGCAATGTTATACTGGGCAATTATTTGTAAGACTGTACATTGCATGATATTACTTAACGATGACCGATGTGAGCAGGGGCAATGTTATACTGGGCAATTATTTGTAAGACTGTACATTGCATGATATTACTCCACACCATGGAAATTGTAATACTTTGAATTTTAAAATGGCACGATGCTTGCAATGTTGATTTGAAATGACATTTCCATTTCAGCAAACTTGGAGGGGATGATTGATTTTACTCTGACTATGTATTTAGAAAATGGAGGCAGTGTAAACATTTCTACATATAACACGGAGGCGATGGAGATATATGACCTACCATTTAGGACGAAAAGTAATGTAATAGCATTGAAGATCAAAGCTTCTGCACAATATGCACGCAGCTCCCCAATACTGAGTCTGTGTGAGGTGGAAACATATGGGGGTACGTACTTGAACAGAAGTGTTGAGAATGTCTTTAACTAAAGTGTAGTGAATGTCTTTAATCAGAAATGGAGAGGTGGTATTTAAACAGAAGTGTTGAGAATGTCTTTAAACATAAGTGAAGAATGTCTTTAAACAGAATTGTAGAAAATGTCTTTAAACAGAAGTATAGGTTACGTCCTTTAACAGCTGTGTGGCTTGCAACCGTAACCAGAAGTGCTGTCAGTTTCCTCTTCCCCAGTGCTGAACAGTACATCTCCGGCTCCCTCCCAACCACAGAGGGTGCATACATATATATTGAGGCAAACATGAAAAACATTTCAAAAACAAAACAAAATCATAACTGTATAGATGACATGCCATGAAGCTTCTATAAGAAGATAACCTCAATATAACGGCATATCATCTACTAAGGTTTTCTGTTGCATGGGTGGTTTGTCTAGTGGGCCATTGGTGAGACCCACTGACGCATCCACATGCGTACTTGGTTGTATAAACTTTGTATGTTTCACGAACTGATGATATTATTATTCTGAGCAGTTTCCATTGCAGACTCACATGTGTCAGCACGTCCACTCACTTTTCACAGTGCAGACTCATATGTGTCAGAATCACTTCTCACATTGCAGACTCATATGTGTCAGAATCACTTCTCACATTGCAGACTCACATGTGTCGGTATGTCCCATCACTTCGCACAGTACAGACTCATATGTGTCAGCACGTCCCATCACTTCTCACATTGCAGATTCACATGTGTCAGCATGTCCCATCACTTCTCACATTGCAGACTCACATAACTTTTCACATTACTTATATTGACATGTTCCGTTGCTGGATAGGTCAATACAAAAGGTGGCGATAATGAATTCATTTAGCTACAAGAAGATATTTATTGACATCTCCTAGCCGTTCTGAGAAAATGACACCTAGATCTCAGTTAAGTAAACAAAATTGACCACCTAACCTCGTATTCGGTTTGATACCTCATAGACATGAATGCGCTGGTTAGGTTTATATATGTCTGTCTCGTCTCTGAAGACATGAATGCGCTGGGTAGGTTTATATATGTCTGTCTCGTCTCTGAAGACATGACTGCGCTGGTTAGGTTTATATATGTCTGTCTCTGAAGACATGAATGCGCTAGTTAGGTTTATATATGTCTGTCTCGTCTCTGAAGACATGAATGCGCTTGTTAGGTTTATATATGTCTGTCTCTGAAGTCATGAATGCGCTAGTTAGGCTATACATATCTGTCTCTGACGACATGAATGCGCTAGTTAGGTTTATATATGACTGTCTCGTCTCTGAAGACATGAATGCGCTAGTTAGGTTTATATATGTCTGTCTCATATCTGAAGACATGAATGCGCTAGATAGGTTTATATATTGTCTGTCACGTCTCTGAAGACCTGAATGCACTGGTTAGTTTTATATATGCCTGTCTCGTATCTGAAGACATGAATGCGCTAGATAGGTTTATATATGTCTGTCTCTGAAGACATGAATGCGCTGGTTAGGTTTATATATGTCTGTCTCTGAAGACATGAATGCGCTAGTTAGGTTTATATATGTCTGTCTCTGAAGACATGAATGCGCTAGTTAGGTTTATATATGTCTGTCTCTGAAGACATGAATGCGCTAGTTAGGTTTATATATGTCTGTCTCTGAAGACATGAATGCGCTAGTTAGGTTTATATATGTCTGTCTCTGAAGACATGAATGCGCTAGTTAGGTTTATATATGCCTGTCTCGTCTCTGAAGACAAGAATGCGGTAGTTAGGTTTATATATGCCTGACTCGTCTCTGAAGACAAGAATGCGCTAGTTAGGTTTATATATGTCTGTCTCTGAAGACATGAATGCGCTAGTTAGGTTTATATATGTCTGTCTCTGAAGACATGAATGCGCTAGTTAAGGTTATATATGTCTGTCTCGTCTCTGAAGACATGAATGCGTTAGTTAGGTTTACATGTCTGTCTCTGAAGACATGAATGCGTTAGTTAGGTTTACATGTCTGTCTCTGAAGACATGAATGCGTTAGTTAGGTTTACATGTCTGTCTCTGAAGACATGAATGCGTTAGTTAGGTTTATATGTATGTCTGTCTCTGAAGACATGAATGCGCAAGTTAGGTTTATATATGACTGTCTCGTCTCTGAAGACAAGAATGCGGTAGTTAGGTTTATATATGCCTGTCTCGTCTCTGAAGACAAGAATGCGCTAGTTAGGTTTATATATGTCTGTCTCTGAAGACATGACTGCGCTAATTAGTGTTATATATGTCTGTCTCGTCTCTGAAGACATGAATGCGTTAGTTAGGTTTACATGTCTGTCTCTGAAGACATGAATGCGTTAGTTAGGTTTATATATGTCTGTCTCATATCTGAAGACATGAATGCACTGGTTAGTTTTATATAGGTCTGTCTCGTATCTGACGACATGAATGTGCTAGTTAGGTTTATATATGTCTGTCTCTGAAGACATGAATGCGCTGGTTAGGTTTATATATGTCTGTCTCATCTCTGAAGACGTGAATGCGGTAGTTAGGATTATATATGTCTGTCTCTGAAGACATGAATGCGCAAGTTAGGTTTATATATGCCTGTCTCGTCTCTGAAGACAAGAATGCGGTAGTTAGGTTTATATATGCCTGTCTCGTCTCTGAAGACAAGAATGCGCTAGTTAGGTTTATATATGTCTGTCTCATATCTGAAGACATGAATGCACTGGTTAGTTTTATATATGTCTGTCTCGTATCTGAAGACATGAATGTGCTAGTTAGGTTTATATATGTCTGTCTCTGAAGACATAAATGCGCTGGTTAGGTTTATATATGCCTGTCTCGTCTCTGAAGACATGAATGCGCTAGTTAGGATTATATATGTCTGTCTCTGAAGACATGAATTCGCTAGTTTGGATTATATATGTCTGTCTCTGAAGACATGAATGCGCTAGTTAGGTTTATATATGTCTGTCTCTGAAGACATGAATGCGCTAGTTAGGTGTATATATGTCTGTCTCTGAGGACATGAATGCGCTAGTTAGGTTTATATATGTCTGTCTCTGAAGACATGAATGTGCTAGTTAGTATTATATATGTCTGTCTCTGAAGACATGAATGCGCTAGTTAAGTTTATATATGCCTGTCTCGTCTCTGAAGACAAGAATGCGGTAGTTAGGTTTATATATGCCTGTCTCGTCTCTGAAGACAAGAATGCGCTAGTTAGGTTTGTATATGTCTGTCTCTGAAGACATGAATGCGCTGGTTAGGTTTATATATGTCTGTCTCTGAAGACATGAATGCGCTAGTTAGGTTTATATATGTCTGTCTCTGAAGACATGAATGCGCTAGTTTGGTTTATATATGTCTGTCTCTGAAGACATGAATGCGCTAGTTAAGGTTATATATGTCTGTCTCGTCTCTGAAGACATGAATGCGTTAGTTAGGTTTACATGTCTTTCTCTGAAGACATGAATGCGCTAGTTAGGTTTATATATGTCTGTCTCTGAAGACATGAATGCGCTAGTTAGGTTTATATATTTCTGTCTCTGAAGACATGAATGCGCTAGTTAAGGTTATATATGTCTGTCTCGTCTCTGAAGACATGAATGCGTTAGTTAGGTTTACATGTCTGTCTCTGAAGACATGAATGCGTTAGTTAGGTTTATATATGTCTGTCTCGTCTCTGAAGACATGAATGCGCTAGTTAGGTATATATGTATGTCTGTCTCTGAAGACATGAATGCGCAAGTTAGGTTTATATATGCCTGTCTCGTCTCTGAAGACAAGAATGCGGTAGTTAGGTTTATATATGCCTGTCTCGTCTCTGAAGACAAGAATGCGCTAGTTAGGTTTATATATGTCTGTCTCTGAAGACATGAATGCGCTGGTTAGGGTTATATATGTCTGTCTCGTTTCTGAAGACATGAATGCGTTAGTTAGGTTTACATGTCTGTCTCTGAAGACATGAATGCGTTAGTTAGGTTTATATATGTCTGTCTCATATCTGAAGACATGAATGCACTGGTTAGTTTTATATATGTCTGTCTCGTATCTGAAGACATGAATGTGCTAGTTAGGTTTATATATGTCTGTCTCGTCTCTGAAGACATGAATGCGCTAGTTAGGATAATATATGTCTGTCTCTGAAGACATGAATGCGCTAGTTAGGTTTATATATGTCTGTCTCGTATCTGAAGACATGAATGTGCTAGTTAGGTTTATATATGTCTGTCTCGTCTCTGAAGAAATGAATGCGCTAGTTAGGATAATATATGTCTGTCTCTGAAGACATGAATGCGCTAGTTAGGATAATATATGTCTGTCTCTGAAGACATGAATGCGCTAGTTAGGATAATATATGTCTGTCTCTGAAGACGTGAATGCGCTAGTTAAGGTTATATATGTCTGTCTCTTCCCTGAAGACATGAATGCATTAGTTAGGTTTACATGTCTGTCTCTGAAGACATGAATGCGTTAGTTAGGTTTACATGTCTGTCTCTGAAGACATGAATGCGTTAGTTAGGTTTATATATGTCTGTCTCGTGTCTGAAGACATGAATGCGCTAGTTAGGTTTATATATGTCTGTCTCTGAAGACATGAATGCGCTAGTTAGGTTTATATATGTCTGTCTCTGAAGACATGAATGTGCTAGTTAGGTTTATATATGTCTGTCTCTGAAGACATGAATGCGCTAGTTAGGTTTATATATGTCTGTCTCTGAAGACATGAATGTGCTAGTTAGGTTTATATATGTCTGTCTCTGAAGACATGAATGCGCTCGTTAGGTTTATATATGTCTGTCTCATCTCTGAAGACGTGAATGCGCTAGTTAAGGTTATATATGTCTGTCTCTGAAGACATGAATGTGCTAGTTAGGTTTATATATGTCTGTCTCTGAAGACATGAATGCGTTAGTTAGGTTTATATATGTCTGTCTCGTGTCTGAAGACATGAATGAGCTAGTTAGGTTAATATATGTCTGTCTCTGAAGACATGAATGTGCTAGTTAGGTTTATATATGTCTGCCTCGTGTCTGAAGACATGAATGCGCTAGTTAGGTTTATATATGTCTGTCTCTGAAGACATCAATGCGCTAGTTAGGTTTATATATGTCTGTCTCTGAAGACGTGAATGCGCTAGTTAAGGTTATATATGTCTGTCTCTTCCCTGAAGACATGAATGCATTAGTTAGGTTTACATGTCTGTCTCTGAAGACATGAATGCGGTAGTTAGGTTTACATGTCTGTCTCTGAAGACATGAATGCGTTAGTTAGGTTTATATATGTCTGTCTCGTGTCTGAAGACATGAATGCGCTAGTTAGGTTTATATATGTCTGTCTCGTGTCTGAAGACATGAATGCGTTAGTTAGGTTTATATATGCCTGTCTCGTCTCTGAAGACATGAATGCGCTAGTTAGGTTTATATATGTCTGTCTCTGAAGACATGAATGCGGTAGTTAGGTTTATATATGTCTGTCTCGTGTCTGAAGACATGAATGCGCTAGTTAGGTTTATATATGTCTGTCTCGTGTCTGAAGACATGAATGCGCTAGTTAGGTTTATATATGCCTGTCTAGTCTCTGAAGAGATATATCGTGTGCGACATATTATCACCAAATGATGTGCAGTGCGTTGCATGCATAACTTGGGGATCAATCAGTGCGTTGCATGCATAACTTGGGGATCAATCGGTGTATCATTATTCTTTTTAAAGGCTCCTCAGTCTGTGATGATGTTAGATATATCATTTCACGCCCCCCCCCCCTTTGCAGTCTGTTAGAATCGTCCTCATACAGGTACCACTTCGTTATCTATGAATGTGATACTTCTTTTCTCTTTATACACCTATATGCCTTGCAGCGTCAGTTGTAGACGAATTCTCTAGAGATTTTATTCCTTGCAGCGTCAGTTGTAGACGAATTCTCTGGAGATGGTTTTATGCCTTGCAGTTGTGGACGAATTCTCTGGAAATGGTTGTATGCTTTGTAGCGTCAGTTGTAGACGAATTCTCTGGAGATGGTTTTATGCCTTGCAACGTCAGTTTTAGACGAATTCTCTGGAGATGGTTTTTTTGTTCCTTGCAGCATCAATTGTGGACGAATTATCTGGATATGCTTTTATGCCTTGTAGCGTCAGGTGTAGAATCTTTCTCTGGAGATGGTTTTCTGCCTTGCCGCTTCTACCTCTGACACTGAAAGACATAAAACCATCTCCAGAAAACTCTTTTACCCCTGACGGTGAAATGCATTAAACTAACTATCTCCAGAGAACTACCCCTGACTACATGGGTAGAAGCGATCTCAGGATGCTGCTGTATGCTTTGTAGCGTCAGGGATTGAAGAGTGTTCTGGAGATGGTTTTATGTCTTTCAGTGTCACAGGCAGAAGCGTTCTCTGGAGATGGTTTTATGTCTTTCAGTGTCAGAGGCAGAAGCGTTCTCTAGAGATGTTTTTATGTCTTTCAGTGTCAGAGGCAGAAGCGTTCTATGGAGATGGTTTTATGTCTTTCAGTGTCAGAGGCAGAAGCGTTCTCTGGAGATGGTTTTATGTCTTTCAGTGTCAGAGGCAGAAGCGTTCTCTGGAGATGGTTTTATGGATTGAAGAGTATGTGGTAGAAGAAGTCTCTGGAGATGGCTTTTTGGCTTCATATATTTGTGTTTATGTTAATTATTTTATCTCTTCAATCCATCGTTTTTAATGTCTCCCTATGACTTTATACATTGTGTCTGTATAGTAATGCTTTTTGAGGACACCTTCATATGGTAGTGGTAGCATGCGAAAATCTATTGTCTTCTAGTGTAATCAGGATTGGCGTTGTGCTTGTAACCTCAAATGTTTTAGTTTCTGAATCTGTCCCTTATTGTTGCTCCAAGTTTTCGACGTACAAAAGTCATTTCTGTTATAACATATTTTTTGGGATTCTATTGTCAGTGCTCATTGTTTTATATAGTGCAGTTCGATATTGATTTTCATCTCTTTCGATGTAAGACACGCCAACAAAAATCAATCCACTCCTTATAGTGTCATGTTGTTTATTTTACGTTGGTCAATTGTTACAGACAACACTTGGGAGATACATTATATATATATATATATATATATATATATATATATATATATATATATATATATATATATATATATGGGTATGTAAGGTGATATATATATGGGGATATAAGGGTAACGATTAAATATAGTGCACTCACTTCATATATATCACGTGGCATATTCTTTCCAGAACCTTTTCGTTGTCAAGGATGACTTCGTCACGGATACTCTGAGCGTCCCTCTCTCCCGGGTGAGCAGGCCTGTATTGTCTTCGTAAAGGATACTCTGAACCTCCCTCTGACCCGGGTGAGAAGACATGCATTAGCTAGAGACATGAGCATAACTTCTTCAATGTCGCGGGTCCCTCGTCTTCTTGGTCTTCCTCTTCTTCTGTCCTTCAGACCGCTGTCGTCAAGAGGCAGCCAATCCATGGCATACTGCCTCTTTAAGTATTCAAGGAACTGCGCCTTCTTTCTTATAATTATAGTTAGAAGCCATCCCTTTATTTATTCTTAGTATATGCTCTTCTCGTTCTCTGCCCATGACATTGTAGCATATTTCTGTAGCAATTCATTTGAAATGTATATATCATTTTTAGCACTTCATTTGCCATATATATATATATATATATATATATATATATATATATATATATATATATATATATATATATATATATATATATATATACATTCATTCATTCATTTTCCTTATGCACTGAA